>JAHWFP010226002.1:0-19325 GCA_023313725.1 Lithobius niger
GGTCCCAAAGGTCTATGTTCTTACCGTTAGTCTTTCCCTAGCTAAAAATCCTTTTTTAAATGTGGCGTCCAGGAGATTTTCTGTTGAATATAATGGAACTTTATTTACGAACTACCCGTAACTATGTAATGCTTTGCGCACTTACAATAACCATGATGTTTCATCTCTGTGTGTGCATGTACTAATTTGCTAATAATTACCATGAGATCAAAAATCAAAAAGCGTAATACGGTAAAAAATAAAAATGAATTATTCCAATATATCGCCGAAGCAAAATTATAAGACACCAGCCTAGAAAATTATAAATTATGGTGTTAAAAATACGAGAATCATTCCGGTTTGTGAAGACACGATTAATGCGTTCATACTGGTTCGTCTATTGGGCACACTGCCAAATGAGATAGTAGCTACGTTCTTTCACTGCAAAGAACGCAGCTACTATCTCAGATGAACTTTGTTTTCGTATTTGCGCGGAAGGCGACCAGCGCGAACTGTTATATGACAGGCCGGGCGTCCCTTTAATACAATAAACAAGCCACGAGCCTTCTGAATTATTGAGTAAAAAATTGGTACGTTCTCGTGCACCTGGAAGCAAGCTGTAAAGATCAACGATATTAAATCCGCTAGATGGCGCCACGGTAGAATATAAAGAAAATCTCCTGGCGCCATCCAGAGATAGTAATATCGTTTTAACGTTTACAGTTGCTCCCAGGTGCACGAGGACACACCAAATCTTTACTCAATAATTATTATAGAGGCACGCGGCTTCGTTGTTGTGTTTATATGTACTGCTTTGTGCATTCTTTTGCTTGCTGCGAGAGAGAACTCAATAGGGCTAGAAGTTCAGATGTTAATTTGGTGGCAACTCACCTTTAAATGAAATACAAAACCAAGTTTAGCGCCAAATCCCCAATTCCCCCTTCCTTCCGATATTCATGTGGTAATTCTACTGGAGAGGAGGAGGGGGGGGGGGGATAAGGCTTTATGGCGCGTCGACAGCTAGGTCATTAGCACCAACCTCAGTCACAGTGCAATTCCAGTGTTCCAGCAGCGAAAATCACCACGGGTTTCCATACACCCTCTGCCTCTATTTAAAGCTTAAAATCCATGCTTTAGTCAATTGTACGTTGAGAAAATAATGGTTGTTTACACCAAACCTTACCGTACCACTTTACAACCATCCGGCCAGCTCATATTTTCAAACTGAAAGTCCATAAATGGATTGTTGGCCTTGTTGACCCTGAAATTTGGCAGCATTGGGCTGGATTGATACTTGGGTGGGTGACCACCTGGGAATCTGGCTGTTGCAGACATAGGGCCTTAGGGCTTCGGGCAGATGACCAGGAGTGGTTAACGCTCGTTAAACCCTTTAAACCCTTTAAACCCTGAAATTTTGCTTATTGTTACTGTTTAATCATCGCTTATTGTTATTGTTTAGTAATGTTTATTGTTATTGTTTAGTAATGTTTATTGTTATTGTTTAGTATCGTTTATTGTTATTGTTTAGTATCGTTTATTGTTATTGTTTGGTATTTGCATTACCTATGTCTCTTGTGTAATCCATTGTAGTTTTTTTTTTTACCGTTTTCCTTTTTTATTCATGCAGAAATTGTATTTTTTACTTTTCTTGATTGTTTCCGTGTTGCACACGAGTTTATTTCACGGCACAGTTTATCAAGCTCGTAAAGACGTTCTCATGGTATCCTATGACACGTTTTGGAGTGAAATGAGCTCTTGTCTATCTATCTACCTATCTATCTATTCTATTCATCTATTTATTAAAATGAAGAGCCACTTTGTCATTAAATTCTGCAACAACTTAAAGCCATCTTATCTGCTGATCTTAACTTAAATTTAGTTGTTAGTGTTAGCTTTTTAAGTCTCAACAGTTTTTGTAAATTTAGACTAAAATGGGAATCATTTTGTTTCACCGGGTCGTTTGGTATACAGACCAGTCCGGCTGAGCGGGTCCCCACCCCGTCGGCCAAAGTAGTCCATTTCGGACTCTGGCAGGCGTGCAGTAGTTCATATCCCAGACGTGCTTTCTATGAAATCCGTGATCGGACAAAAGTGATTAAAGCCAACCCAGCATCCAACCAACCAACCAACCAAGCCGTTACCGTTTCGTTCGCAGTTAATATTAATGTGTCCACCTAATTAAAATTATTAGAGAAGAAGAAAGTTTGTTATTTTGTTATGTTGCCACTTTGACCTTTTACTGTATTGAATTATGTAAGGCAGAAAGCTGTGGAAGGATACAGAGAGGTCATATAACCGGCCAATGAAAATATCGTTGGAAAAAAGTAGAAATGGGTTAGTCTCTCTACTGCACTCACAAAAAATCTGTAGTAGGGAGATGGTTTACCTGGAAACTTGAAGTTGCGTGGAAGAAAGTTGTTCGTTGAGATGGACTCGCAAACAACAACAATCAATTCGTTCGGCTGCATTTACGAAACGACTCGCTTTTGCATTCTCGCAGCTAGAATTTAATCGCGATGGCAACGGTGAAAATACTTGCAATCTTATAATCCGTGACAATGAGATAAAGAATTCCACATTTTCCCAGTCGCTTCTAAATTTACATTCTTGACTGTTTTCGTTGCGAGCTGGCAGAGTTAAACCACCACCATATTGGAATTTCAGGTGATTTCTAGCTTCTAGCTGCGAAAAGCAGAACGCGCCTTAAGGCATGCAGAGACGTATGAAAAATGGGGTTGCGTAAGAAATCGGTGGAATTTTAATGAATTATGGTAAGGAGAGTAGGAAGGCTAAAGACTTAAAAACAGAACATGAAATTATTTGTGGAAGCCTGGCTGGGATGAAAAAGGATGACAATGACGTAATGATGCTGAAATAATAAAAGCTGAACTATCTTCGAATCCTTCTTTTCCTTCTTTTTTTGTCGCTGGAATGGCAAGAATGTAATGCAACGTAATGTAATGCCAATGTATACCAACTTATAAATACAATAAAAAAGTAATACAAATTTTAAATATATTAAAATTTGTAGTTGATAGTTGCCATTAACAGTGGGCCTTGGGCATAATTGTTTGTTATTGTTTGTTACTGAATTTAACAATATTTCTTCTTGTTATTTCTATATACCGTTATTTCATTTCACGTTTAATACTTACACGTACCCGTTTTTTGGGTTCATTATTGTGAAACACTCTTTTTTTCAAAAATTATTGTGTTAATTTGAAGTTTTGTCACCTTCCCATTAGAGAAACTGACAACACAACGTATTGTTAAATTAAATTAAATTAAAGGAAATAAACATAAACAAGGAATTTGTTTGAAAGAGGAAACGACAATGGAAAAGAGTGGTTAGAAAATAGGCTAGTGGTTGGGGGAGAGCAACACTGGAGTTTAACTACATTTTAGCAATTTTGCTCTGTTACTGAGACTTCGAGAAGGCACATTTTGAGAAAATGTTAATAGACAAACCTCAATTTCTCACCTTTAGGTGCAAAGGTTTCACATTTTGGGGGAAGCCACTGATTGCGGACTGAATCACGGTAATAAAATAAAAGGCCTTTGCAAAATGAAAAGGGGAACTCATCTTGGTTAGACCTATTTGCAATTAACTAGTTTTATTGATTTGGTCTTCTAGGTGACCAAATCTGCGTGTTGGAGAAGAAAAGAAGGCCAACTGTCTGCTTTATTTAACCCTTCCCCCCCCCCACTCGTGATTCATTCTTTATTATAAATGTATAGCCTATTTATTCATTATGGTTAGACACATCCGTTTTAAAATAAGATTTCAGTTTGGTTGTATGTCATCTGACTATCTTTATACTGAAGAAGTTGAAACTTCACAAGAAAAAGTAGTATTGACCGTATCTTAGAATTTAATTTAAATTTAGAGTGGATGGAATCTGGTCCGACGTCTTTCTTGAAGGTGGAACTTGCAGCGTATTGAAAGTAGAGAGAGAGAGAGACATGCGCATCGTGCTTTGAATGGTCCATATTAGAATGTCAAATTCAACTAAACTGTTTGCAACCAGTGCGCATGAAGATAAAACAGAATAATACCTTGTCTGTCACGCAGAGTTGAGACGAACAGGACACAATGGAAGGTTTCGAAACCAAACGAACGGCGCATGCGTCACAATATCGACGTATTGGCAATAAGGGAAATTATGACGTCATTAATCTTACCACAACCAATGGGTTGCAATTATTGCAGGACCTGAAGGGAATTGCGTCAATAAAGCGTTAGCCAATTAGGATTTAGAGATAAGCCTAACCCCCGCCTTCATGTTAATTCGGAATCGAACGAATCAATTCGAATTTAACAGACTGATGGTACTGTCACGGTTACGTAATTATGGTGGCGGTGGCCGGGAGGTGATAGAGCTCGCTGCTCAGCTTACTAACTGCAAGGAAGCGAAGAAAGGTTGATGCCACCAGGAAAAGTAAACCGGAAATAACCCAACAGTGAAATCATATACAACCAGGAGTATATAAAAATATGCAGTCACGAGGAGTAACGAACTAATTCAATATAAATACGGATGCAAAACAATTTCCGATCCTTTTGGACTCAAATGCTGGAATTTCTCCCAACTGAACTCAACTTTTTTTCACTTGTGTTGTTGTTGACACTGGGCCTCTGGCTCTACGCATATCTTGTTTTAATTTCATACCGCACATATTTCTATTATTTTTATTAATTTTAATTGACAAGTGGCCTCTGGGTCTGCTACCTACACCCTTGTGTTCTGTCATCCTCAGTGCTTCACCACTCACCACCCTCTCCAATTTTTAAGGCTGAATATTAGTGACTCTTTTCAGGCCTCTCCTGCACATCATCATATTGAAATTATAAACCTGACGTTGGCCGTGTCAGTATGGCTGAGCGCTAGTACTTCGGCCTTTAGTCTCAAAGGTCGAGGGCTCGGTTTTCGAGGGTTCAGTCCGGCAGATGTATTTATTTATCCCTTTATTCGGCTTTCCCTTCTTTTTAATATTCAATATACTCTAGTGTTTAACGAGCCATGCGATTACCTCCATCATATAAATGTTCCACGTGTTCATTTTATATCTATTTATTTAGTTATTTATTTATTTAATTATTTATTCAATTACTTATGTGTGTACCCTTTTACTTCTCCGGATAAAAGGCACCTGCGTAGCGTCAAATGAATGATAATTTGATTTCGCTTCAAATAGGCATACTTTCTCGCTGTAGCGTTATATTTTTACCCTTAAATTCGTAATAAACTGCTCTAAAAACTGTTTCATGACATCAGAGTTCAATAAAACATTTACTGTTCAGGGAAAATAGGCCTAATAAGAAAATAACGGTTTCAAAAAAAAATACTCCCACCTAAACAACAACATATTTTGCATCATACTTACTACTATACCAGCAGTACTAAGTGTAGACCCAAGACTGGTTGTTTTAACGGGTTGGACGCACAGAAAAAAAAGAGAAATGTAGTTTAAAAAGGTATCAAACATTCATCTTTCTGAAGCACGGAGGTGCGCGGATTAAGTGAGCAAAGTGAGCGATTTCTGCGTATAGTGAACCTATTCAACGCAAAACACACCTTTTGTTTTACTGTACGTGAACATCACACATTCTAACGATTGTGATGCACGAACTGCCAGAGAAACAGTTGCAATTAGCTTGTGACCACATCTTGTGACTACATTGATTTTGTATTTACTCTGGGGATCAAATAAATCATGTGAAGCATGCAACGACGCGACTAGAGTGAGCGTGGTAAACGATATGGCTAGTAAACCCATCTTTAACATCGTATCCAGTATACCAACAATCAAAATACGACTGTTGCTTTAGTGCCAGAGCCGCTTCAGATTAAACCCATTTGACGACTGAGTAATTTTCTCAACACTTTCTTGAAAAATATCTTGTAACGTGGCCGCATTTTTATGGTTCAAAAATTCAACGAGTGGTTCTCTGTTTCCGTCAGACGCTCAGTCAGAAACTTACCACTCCTCGTTTCAAGTGGAATTATTTATGCGCCGTTCACAAATGACATCGTAATTTGTGACGTCGCATACTTTTTTTTTTTACGGCGTAAATACTTTTAATCAAGGATATGTAAGCCTCCACATGACCTTCCATGTGAAACGTCAAACTTTAAAACTGTACTTTTTCTCCCACACATTGGCCAATGAAATTCGGTATTTGGGGTCGAGTCATAACTATTTTACTTCATTGAAAATTTTAATGGCAACAATCGAACCGTTTAGCCTCCGCAGCATGGTGATTTCTTGTTGTTGTTATTCTTGTTGGGAAAATATTGCTGTCACCTAACGATCGAACCAATGAACTGAGTTGCAACTTTCGTAACTTAAAACGGAGGTATGAACAAGACTTAGGTCTTTTTGAATGCCATTTTAATGTGACTACGGTATTCTTGTTGTTGTTCTTCTTCTTGTTGGGGAAATTTTGCTCGCACTCAGAGGTGGAAGCAGTAAATATTTTCCCGATTTTTACAGTTTAAAATAGAGGTATGTCCAAGGCAAGAGCTAGGGCCAACGCTATTTCAATGTGACTACAGTATTCTTGTTGTTGTTGTTCTTCTTCTTCTTGGGGAAACTTTGCTGTAATGGTTCCATTTACACCACCTTCCTTTCTGTTACTGCTCAGCATACACGGCAATCAATTTCCAGTTACATGTCGTTACTTTCATTATGTCACTTTCCAGTTATACCCTCATTTTAAGCACTCTAATGGGCTAATTCGCATTTCGCTCCTGCGGCGTGAAAAATCTAATACTGCTGATTAGAAAAATGGTTTGTCAGAGAGAATTGAGTGCTTTTTGCCTCGTCGTTCCAATCTGGTCGGTGCAGAATGGATGGTGTAATGAGATCAGGTAGCGAAAATAGACTATCGGGTTTCACTTTGGAGTAAACACATTAGGCAATTGGCGATGCCGAACCAGATGGGACCCTCTTCTACTTCTCTTGTCAAACTAGTAGTACGAATCAATAGTGAGAGCAAACACAAACGTAGGGGTGCATGAAGACCGAGGAGATTAGGCCACTGGCGGACAAAGACATTAAAGACGAACCCAACTAAGGATTGGTGCTTCGTATCCTCAAACACTGCGGGAGTCCCTTTGATGAAACCGTATAGAGTGAGCGAAGTAAAGGAGGAAGACAGAGATACACTGTGAAAGGGATATAGGGGCACTTAGTTAGTTATTTAAGACATTGATGGTTCTTTCAGAGATGGAAGAACATTAAATACACCCGGTAGACTGGGGGAGAATTGAACTGCACATCTCGTGGTTCCACGATTTGTGTGCTGGCACGTGACCTACGAGTCCTGCTGTTTCTAAATCTCAGCCTTGTAGGACAGCAATAAATTGTGGACTATTAAAGGTGCCTTTTCACCTTTCGAACTCCTAGATGCAGCACCGTAGAATTTTCGAGCAATATTAAGAAAACAGCGGTAAATTTAAAAAAGAAAAACAACACTATTCGCAGCACCGCTGCGATTTTCATAACTGAAACGAGATCACGTCAGCCACATGATCTAGCTATCGATGCGTTGTAAAGCCTCAATCCCTCCCCATTCAGCAGAGTACCAAGAGAGTTGATCTCAGTATAGCCATGAAGGGGTTTCACGTGATTAAAAACTTGAAGTGGAATAAACTATAAATAGGTATACTTTCCCATATGACACCACGGTAACAGGGATTATAGCCTCTCCTCGCCTCTATATCATGTTTGCTGCGACCAACTTTAAGAGTATAGCAGCCGAAAATTAAAGAAAGCCGTTTGATTTATGTTCACTGCGGGTGACCAATGTCAGAGGGTATTTCAAGATATTACACACCCCGCAACTTCACAAAATCACAAAGAATAGTAACGATCTGTGCAGTATTTTCAAATAAAAGCTTATATTCATCTACTTTTTTGGCGAGTTTCGCGTAGTGACAGTGCCTATTAGGTTCGTTCTAACCGTTCATTAACATGAAACAGGTCTACAACATCTCTTTCAGTTTTCATTCATTGGATACATACAGGATACATGGTAGAAAATATACGGTTAAACTCAGTATTAAAAAATAAACTCTTCCTTATATTAATAATGAAATGTCTTCGTGAACACGAGGCATGCTCGTAAGGGGAATCAATCATCGCTTGCCGACGTTTTTGACAAGTTCTCGTTGTTATTGCTGGAATTTTGGGCTAAAACGTAGTAAATTTGCTTTGATTATGTACTCCAGGTAATCTATGTTTATGTAGTCGTGGATTATAGAATACAACAAAATATTTAGGCAATCAAAGTGTGATATATTTCGTTACGTAAGTGTACATTTTGTATTATGTCCACTTACTTCAGAACGTAGACAAGCACTTTCATAAAATCGGTGATGCCACACCAATGTTTTACCGAACAATTTCTCCAGCCCCAACGCCTTAATCCCAAAACAGCATACTGGAACTGTTTTTGCAGACATCTAATCAGATCGGATAGGTCTATCTCAGTGCAGTGTCATACAGCAACACTTCACACTGGTCATTGCTCATATTTTCTCATTTCTTTCCAGATGCCTCCCAAATAAAATTGCACATCCGTGTTACATGACTTTTTTCTCCCGTAAAGAATCCCATTAGCGTCGCCTGCCAACGTGTAATGAGCACTTTGGTCATTTGAAACTCATTCCTGTTGAACAACGGTATTTCCTTGGAACCTTCCAAATTTTCAATCGATTCCTGGACGATAATACTACAGACTACTTTGACTACACTGTCATTGACATTAACAATAACGATAAAGGAGTGAAACTAACAAAAAGCCCATGCTTAAAACATCAGTGTAGGGTTTAGAGTTTGTCATAGCGACTCTTCCAGCTGCTGAGCGTTGTAGAATTCACCAGACTCAGGCAAGGCATTCCACCTACTGATGGAACGCAGAGTAAAACATGGTTTGCCAATATAAGTTCTGACAGCTGCTTCTTGAGTTACACTGACCACGAGTAAAACCGATATTGGAGAGTTCAAAAAAGGTTTCACTGGGCTAATCAATGGAATTATTTAAGAGTGTAGCTGTTAAAATTAGATCTTCTCTTATTCTACGTTCCTGCTTAGTAGGAAGCTCCAAACGTTTAAGCCGTTCTTCATAAGGAAGTTCTTTTAAATGTTTACACTGACGAGTAACCATTCCCTGAATTTCTCGATTTTCGTTTGTCAGGTTCGTAGTACGGACACCATGCCTGGATACAATATTCAATTTTCGGACGGATAAATGATTATAGAGTGCACGATTCAAAACTTTACCGTACTAGCCGTCTTCTGACAAGGTCCATGATCGTCTTTTTCATAGTGGTACATCCACGGAACTCTCTTACACCGTCATTTTTTGCGCACAGTGGCCTGGCATCTTTAAGGGGGGGGGGGGGGGATGAGGCTTAATGGCGCGTCATCTTTAAGGAGCATTGATTAATCCTTGAAATAAAAATCCTTCTCCCATTAAACAAGTAAGACGTCAAGTAAGTCACCCTGAAATAAGAGATAGGCCTAAATTAGATACGAAGCTGTTGTTCGGAAGAAAACTAAGCAACATAAATCAAATGATTTGATAAACCATGGGCTACGATGCTCAATTTCTAACTGATACTTTTAAAGACGTGCATAGTCGCAATATTTGGAAGGCGTTTAACGAATTCACTCATGACACGTGCGTCACGGCTCGTGTAAGTGAATTTAGAGAGATATAAGGTATTTCCTAACAAGTTTGTCCTTGTCCATCCGGAGATACCTTAGTAGTTGAAAGAGATGTTAATTCGTATATTTCGCTTTTTTGCAAGATCTATTACGACTTAAAAGCTCAAATTAAAGGTGTTACATATATCACAAAATGTATTTTACTGCAGACCACACGAAAGACTTAGAACACAATGTGAAAGGGAAACCTGTGGGATTCATGCAACTTTTGTCCGTTTCCCCGAGAAGGGAGTGGGGGATGGGAGACGAAGGAGGGCGAGTAACTATGAAGAGTAACATTGATGTCGAGGGGGTTGGTCACTTCAGAAAATGTTGTGCAATAAGATTATGATTTCCAAGATTTCCGGGGATTTTCGGGATTTCGGGATTGTATATGCAGTTATTGAAAAAAATTTTTGTACTTTACAACAGTGGTATAACATCAAATGAGGGGTCCGGAGGCGGATTTCCACGACTTTCAAATGGTTTCCCTGTGATGTACGAAGGATTTCCAGTGTTCTTAGGATTTCCTGGGGATTTATCACCAAAGTGTACAGCTATTTTCTAAAGTGAGCAACCCCTCGACTGAGGCACAGTAACACTCAGTTCAGCACAGATACATGTTGACCAATAACTCAAACGGGTTAAAATTAAGCATACTTTAATAGTATATAACATTAAATTACAATATCTTGTGGCCCAAGTTTTGCATATGGTCCTCATCTCCCCGACGTCAGTTTTAATTTTGAGTTTTTGCGTTGAGCTGTTCTTTAGCCCGAACTGAAGAAAATTAAAGCCCTAGGGACTGGGCCAAGAATTGTTTAGCAACCCAGGGTGTTGCACCTTAGTTGTTGGAGCTACGCTTGGATAATTATTTTCAGCACGTGAAAAAAGGCGTAACACCAGTTTTCCTTGTACCTCGTACTGTTTTCTGTAAAACCCAAGAACAAAAGCGTGTGTAATCATGCTATACAATTTACGTTTAGTTTTCTGCGGTAAGAAGTCTCCCTAACCCCGCCAGTTCAACCCCAACCCACCCCGCTCCTGCATTCCTTCGTACTGGGATGTTAGCCTCGATTCTAGCCGCCGTTTGCGGTGAAGCAGCTTGGCGTCTGCAGTCAAGTGGCAGAAATCAATAGCCCGGAACCAGGAAGCCAATGTTTGACTTTGCCTAAAGCGTGAGAATAATAATTAAAGCCGCTCAGTTTATGAGACGAATTAACCTGGGACAATGTTTGCTGAGCCGGGATTGGACGGTCGAGTCCATTTATCTTAGGGAAAAGAATAATAAAATAAAAAGGAAAAGAACAAAAAAAGCAACGGCGCTTTTGTGAAAAGACCACGTCTTCGGCTGCAACGAAGGCAAGTGCACTTTGTGGTCGCTCCGCTTTTGAATGGCGCTGAGTGTTTTGTGCACTTGGACATTCAAAAGAACGTTCTTGCGTTGCACACCTTGCTACTAAAGATGAGACGTGGAAATATGGACGCGCGCCATCGCTTCTGGGAAATATGCTGAAGAAACATCTGAGAAGTAGAAGTGTTTATACTGTACATACGTCGAAGTATTGTTATTGATTGTTACAATCGGAGATATAAATGTCATATGTCTGCAGCCGCCATGTCTGTTGTTGGTTAGGGTAAATTAGTAGTTTCTTTATTGTAGGTGTGAGCGCGTGGTTGTTTACCGTTTCTGCTTAATAAAAATCAATCATATCAAAAACCAAAACTGATAAAAGGGACAACCAAGTTCTGGATGGTTCGGCCCTTCAAAGGAGTGATATTGACATACCAATTGTTAATTGCACTGACTAATAGTACAAATGTTCAATGAAAACTATAACATTTCTACTTTCGGTAGCAATGTTCAAGTTTTCAATTAACGTCCAAAGTATTATACGGTGCGATTAACTTGGAGAATGTTTTGGTGTGTTGATATCACTCCTTTGAAGAGCCGAACCATTCGGAACTTGGCGGTCCCTTTTACCAGTTTTGGTTTTTGATATGATATCACTTCTTTTCTTAATATTGTGTATTAGACTCAACTCAACTAGCCTGCAGATGTGTAATAAATTACCACGTCAACAATAGCTTAAGTGGTAATTCTTCTTATATTTTGTCTTAATGACATTTTGGTAAGTGTAGATTAACACCACCAGCACTTATTCTCCACTAATGCAACAATATTATTTCAATGCATTGTTTATGCATTGTTTTAATCAGAGAATAAATGCGTGAGAAATTCTACTAGGAGATTTTTTTACTAGTTGGCGTGTCCAGCCGTTGTGGACTACAATGCCACGCAACAATCAAGTATAAGTACAAGAAACTTATCACCACTATTTGCATAAATGGCTTGGAGGGTACGGCTTTGTACCTCTTCAAATGTAACAAAATTAACTGAACAAAAAACGACTTCGCCGTTTAGAAAAAAAGGTTTAGAGCTCGTATGCCCATACTCACAGCTGTCAAGGAACACGAAGAAAAACGGATTAGAGTTCACTCGAACGCAACGAACTATAATTTGAACTCCAATTCCAGGTAACAAGGATACGTTTTACTCAATGGTTATGTCAGAAAGTGAACACTGTTCGTATTTGAAATGTTTAATGTTTGTGCATGTGCATGCACTTTATTTGTGTATAACACTGGCTTTTTCAAAATTTGTCTGCGTTTTACATTTTAAGTCTGATTCTTGTGAGTGGCTATATGTGTATTTTGTGTGTAGGCTGGCATGTGACAATACTTGTTCTCTGGAATTGGAGTTCAAGTTGGAGGATATTGTTGCATCTCTCGTAGATACAAATGCGGTATTCTCCTCACCATTGTTGTAAACAGCGGTAATAACCTATGTCGCGGACAGGCGTTGTGGTGTCAGGTTGAGGGAAGTGGCCATACTTAAGATGTTATTGTAAGGTGTTCTGTATTGTGTGTAAGAGGTGGAGTGTAAGATAGGACAGCTGGCCTGTGAAGGCTACTGTCCTGTAGAATAAACCTATAACCTCTACTAAGCTTATCATACACTAACAACGATCGAATTAAAAAATGTAGGATAAGTAAAATTACTTATTCTATACGCTTACTACAATCAATGTCCGTAATAATGGAATATATGTCCACAGTTTATAACAATAAACCATGGGTACAAGGAAAATGACACTAGGGGGGGGGGAGATGAGGCTTAATAGCGCGTCGACAGCTTGGTCATTAGCGCCAACCTCAGTCACAGTGCAGTGGTCCGGGTTGCCACTGCACCACACATTACAGAGATATTATTCAAACCCCTAATCTAAATCTTGTCATACATCTGTACCTCCTGCAAAAATTGAAAAACACCGGACAGGAGGACAGACTTATCGCCCAATTGACGCACAATGTCATGCGGAAGATGGAAACGACGACGAAAACCATCAAGATGACAACAATCAACAAGGAAGTTACACCAATAACACTGACACTAGGGGAAGAATGACGTTGTGTTGTACACCTTGGAGGTAAATATGAACTGTGGCCCTGTGACGATCGGTTTAAGATAAATCTGAATAGAAACAACTGAGATGACAAAACAGTTAGGCTGTTCTATACAGAAATCCAGACCTTTTTTAAAATCAAAAGATAATTATAATATATTGTTTCATTAGTAGGGGTCACTCAAATTGATCTGATGTTTGTACCTTGATATGTATTAGCGAATGGGCTTTATGTTTATAAGGCCCGCGCCCAGTTACCGCGCGTGTACCCTATGCTTGTTTTGAACCTAAGGTGTTTTGTCAAATAAAATCACGTCTGATCCAGATTTCAACCAGATATCACCTTATTTTCTTGCTTCTTCTTGCTACTTGGATGCAGGCTTTGAGCCTAAATTAACCCTGATGTCTAGGCCATTTCAGCCTTGTTAGGATTTTCTGCAAGTCCTATTCAGTTCAAATGTGAACTTATTGCAGGTTAACCACCGATTGCTCAGGGATATGTATAACTTAATCCCGGCGAAATCTCTTTACCTTTCATCGAAATCACCATTCCCTGGGAACGCCTTCTAGACAATAACTTGTAACAGTGACCTCCGATACCCCGAATGGGCCAAATCATTTCCTCTGCAGCAGATATCACTGCTGCACTTAATTTATTGGGTTGGGGAGGAGAATTTGTAAGTCCCTATTGAAACATGTTACATTCATTCATTCCAATTAGTTCCATTCGGGTTTTCAGACGGCGCCACGCGTTCCATCTTAGATTAGGAAAATGCAAGTACTGAAAACGAAGTATGTTGAAAATAAAAACCCAGAGTACACAAAGTCAACACTACGCGACGTTTCGAGCTGACTCCAGCCCATTATGAAGGGAAAAAAACAAACTAACATATTTCAGCCCAAATCTAAAGTAAACTAAAATTACGACTAAGCAACACTAAATAATAATTAAATTCAAGCTAGTTTCCTTTACTTTTATAGTTTAATTTTAGCTGAAGACTGAGTAGAAACTCTCACATTAAACTCATGGCGCTATCTATAAACTTAGACGGAACTAATAGGAATGAATCTAAGACGTTTCAGTAGGGGGTCTCAGTCACAAATTTTCCTCCTCGTTTCTATAAATTCTTGCGAAAACCAACGGTAGAACCAGCTGTGGAAAGTTCTCCATTACACGTTGGAACTGCCTTCTGGAACACGTCGTGAAGGCTGTGGCGTCACTTCAACGTGAGGCGGTCGGGCAAAACCACGGGCTGCTTATGTTGTACTGTATACTCTGAGTATAGAAATAACATTCTGCACGTAAGCATGAATTCATAACATTCTTATTGTATTAAATTCACATAAGTCATTCTGGAAGCAGTTTTAAAATGTGTTTTGCATAGAATGATGAAGTCAATAACTATTTTAATCTACAAGCAGTACATTTCTGCATCCCTCCCAAATAACCTCCGAATCATGACATGGGGGAGAGGGGGGGGGTTACCCACGGGGCCGCACGTGGCTGACTTACTCCTGTGCGTATAAAGGTTACTTCTGTTGAAACGTTCAAGAAAAATTTTGATGAACTGTATAACGTTTAGCAAACTTTTCGTTTTTTTCTGCTAGCCCACGTACGTTTTTCTTATGACCGTTATTCTTTTCATGTAATATGTTGGCCATAAATGTTAAAAACTATACACGAAAATAAAGATTCAGCTAAGATAGGTATATCCCTATATCCTACCTGCAATGTGTGGAGACAACTACATTTTTCCAGGATTTTCTTCGAAGTAAGAATGACAACTGAAATGTCCGTAACGGACATAAAATAAAAGCTATATGTATTGTCCAAACTTCTCATCTCTTGCCCAAAACGTTTCGCTCAGAGCAATTGAAAATGTTGACCGGTTGGTCTGATAGAGTTTATTAAGATCCAGTTCGGTATTTCGGTGGGCAGAGCATTCTTCATTCAGGGCGGGTGCTTATTCCTCGTCGTATTCCGAGCACGCGTCTGTCTGCAACGGACTTGCTTGCTTTTGGACATCATCACGAGGAAATCAATAGAGAATAGAATCAACAAAAATGGCGGAAGAAAAGCTGACCAGTGGCCAGACACATGCGCACCTTTTATAAACGGAAGCCCCCAAGAACGCTGCTCGAAGAATGGTACACTTCGCTAAACTTTCAAAGAGGAAACTGAGTTTGCGGGTTAATGTCGAGAATTCGGATTGCCGCTTTCCTTGAGAGGGAGAGACAATTTCGTAGGAACGCCACCTGAGATCTGTACGGTCACAAGTAACGAAAGCGTGGCACGCCCCCAGTAACAGGCGAAAGAATTTTACTTGGTAGTGGCAAAGGAAATAAAAGGGGTATGAGCAAATTGGTTTAAGGGCTGTGGGACAGCACTTTAAGCTAACTCAGCAGGATCCAGACAAGGCATTTTTAGCAATTTTCATGCATTAGAGAGTTTAAGAAAGCCCACATGAGAATTTTTACTGTAAGTGAACCTTACAATGATATTCTGATGGACAATGACATTCTGATGGAAATGTCATTCCCGAAAATCACGATATCGCCACTAATTTTTGTAATTTCTTTTCTTCCATGTTGAAACCGTAAACACTGCCTTCCTCTTCCTTCCACCTGGAACCCGGGAAAAATTTATTTCAATAGTACCCAAGTAGAATCTGTACTTCTTTCACTCAAACTAGCGGAGTCGCTCGCTTTGCTCGCTCATTCCGCCGCGTCTCACTGCGCTCGAGGAGATTTCTTGTTGCAACTCATATGGTGCTGACAGACACTCCCAGCGAAAATTATCAAAAATATGTTCAGGGAGTGAGCCGAATAATGTACGCGCTTTTCTTAGTGCAAAGAAAAGTCAGAAGCTTCCACAAAAAATATTTGGTCAACAATCATTGTACGTTTGTTTGTTCTTCTCCAGTAGTAATCTCCTACTAAGGTGAGAGATGAAAGATTGAGAGAGCATAGCAAAACACACATTGAAAAGGTTTAGTTTACGTGGAAATCGCTCAATTTGCTCGCTCAATCCACGCATCTCCGTGCTTCAGAAACATGAATGTTTGGCGCCCTTTTAAAACCAGATCTATGGGTCTGTTTTTTTTCCATGCATCAAGTCAGTTGATACACAACCAATTTTAAGATGTATATGTGGTACGTTGCAAAATACGTCGTCCTCTTAGGTTATTTTTTGCGTGCATCCATTTCCAGGTCATTTCGCTTCGCTCAAGGAGGTTTGCATGAATAAACTATGACGTCATACACAAACATTATGGGGGTTAAAAAAACTTTGACGTTATTTTTTCAGGTTCTTTCGCGTAATTCGAGGGTCATAATATCAAGTTACAGCAATGAAAATAGGCCTATCCGAAGCGCAATTTTAATGATCTTTCGTTTGGTCCTACTCCGGTGTTTGTAGGTGCTTTGGTTCCAGAGGAGTAGAGGTACAAACATACACACACTCACACAAGCACATCATACGATCCTAATGATGTAGATGATTCCTTGCATCCAAAGGGCATCTCACCAGTTTTTGTAAGGAACTCCCAATCCACAGATTCTAATCTGTGTCCCAATCTATACGGCTTTCAGTACATCTACCCAAATTTGTACCTCCCCCACTAGCTGGAAAGATGCAAACTTCACTCATAAAAGTGACTCCTTACACGAACCACCAACTATCGGCCTATAAGTCTACACCCTGTTGCAAAGTTTCAGAACGTTTTGTTCATTGCGATCTCCAGAAAACATCGTTTCTCCTTCACAGCATGGTTTACTTCCAATGCGTTCTTGCCTTAGCTGCTATGGATGCACAGCTCCATTACACAATATATTCACATTGGAGTCTTACTCAACATTATTTTCTTGATGTCGAGTAAGGCATTTGACTCCATATCATATACAAATTTTATTACTAAGCTTCATACCGTAAGTTTCTCCTCGTCGTCAATCTCTCGCTTGGCTGCATTCTCATTTAAACCATCTCCGTCAAAGTGTTCCATCAGTTGGATTCCAGTTACTTCTGGCGTCCCCCAAGGATCAGTCCTTGGACCTTTACTTTTTAATATCTTCATGTGCGATCTTCCTGCAATTATCTCCTCTGAAAATACCGGCTATGCTGATACTTCAAAAATTTGTTGTTCCTATTTTACCTTCAATTCTTCCTATTTTATCTCCAAGTCTTTCCAACATGACCTTAATATCTTTGAAACTTGGGCCCCAGGAAACGACTTCTAAGTTCTGGTAAATGCGTTGTAATGCACTTTGAACACAATAATCCCTGCAATACCTACCAGAGCCAACAAAAAACGTTGGGCTTGAAATTCTTGTCAATAATTTTTGTCGAACAAGCTTGTAAGAAAATCCCAATATATTCTTAAATCCTTCTCCACACTTAATACTCAACTTTTTGTTACCCTTTTTAAAACTTTTCTCCAGCCTGTTCTAGAGTATTGTTCTAAAATATATAGACCTTGTTATGGCTAAACCGAGTCGTGGAGATCTCATCCCAACTTCCCAAATTTTGAACAGTCTAATTGACGTCAAAACAGCATATTTTTTTTCGGTTTTGCTACTACCAACACTAGGGGGTCACTAACTGAACTTCCTGGCAACCACTCCAAGGCTGAACATTAACTCGAAAAGAGCGTCCCGCTTTGGAACTCTCTTCCAAATTACGTCGTAGCTGACAACTGTCTTAACTCGTTCAGACCACCTTTGGACACATTTTTTAAATGTGTCACGTCTACTTTTTTTCCATTTTTAAGTGAGAGGAGGGAAGAGGAGGGGGGGGTTGGGCACCGTCGTTTTAAGCCTTGGCTCAGCACCGTCTGCACTATATTTAAAAAAATCTTAACGAAGCTATAGACTTAGTGAATAATTTACTTAAAACTGCAACTTCGTCTATATAGCAAAATATTAGTATTAAAAAACGCTAAAGCGTACAAAATACGGATGTGGGCCTTAAAAAACCTTAAAGCCCTAAAGGAACACGTATTACAAAAAGACATGTAAGCCATCAGCATCGCACTAATACGTGTAAAAGAATCTCCAGCGACCCAAAAAACAAGCTGGAGCTTCTTTTACACGTGTTAGTGCGACGCTGATGGCTTACAATCTTTTTCTAATATCTTTTCCTTTTGGGTTTTTGATTTTTTTACGGCTTACATCCGTATTTTGTACGCTTAAGCTTTTTTTAACACTATTATCCATTATTTTTATTTTGTTTCCTCAAGAATAACACAGAAAAGAATGATGTAATAACCTTAAAATAACTGTTATAAAAGAGCCTTTTTAATACTCAATTTTAAGAGCTATACAAATTGAAAATTGATTCTTTGTTTCAATCTCTAGATGAGAGAAAATCTTCCCCAACATGAAGAACAATAATAATTGCAGTCACATTAAAATAGCGTTCAAAAGGCCATAGGCCTTCTTCATACCTATGTTTTAAGCTATACGACTTAAGCATCGGTTCGATCTTCAGGGGTAGAACAGCTGTTACGGGCCAGAATTTGGGCTAATCATGAACATCGAGGTAAAAGCCATGAAATTTGGTACACAAGTCAACTCTTAGCTTATAAATCGAGCTAGCTAAGTAATCTCTCGAGAAACCCCAAGGCCTCTTCGTGTTCCCTTACCAGACTCACTTGTATGAGGTTACTGACCAACAAATTCTTGTTGATCGCACTAAAACGTGAATTGGTACACAAGTCATTCGAAGCAGTACAAATCGAACTAGAATTTGCTGATCATCAGCCTCATGGAGAGGCCACAGGGAAGCATTGGGGGGAGGGGTGTATCTCATTGGGTTCCTTATGTAGTTTGATTTCTACTGCTACATTGTATGTTTTTAGTACGTTCAGGAAGAATTTGTTGCTCATTGATGCTTCATGGGGTGCACAGGAGTGGAGGGGATGCTAGGGGAGGCATTGGTGGTATTTCATTTGATCCATGGCTGGTTCAATTTCTACTGCTAGGAAAGATTTTTGCACCAAAATGCATGCTTTCAGTACGCTCAACAAAACATTTTCGGGTATCAACCTCATGAAGCTGGAATAGGGGGAAGTACTAAATGGCCTTGGAGGATTTTGCAGGAGTTCCATAGCTACGGTTTGATTTCTACTGCTAACAATTACTTGTGTACCAAATTTTATTCTTTTAGCA
>JAHWFP010226002.1:19425-45437 GCA_023313725.1 Lithobius niger
CCCCCCCCCCCGTTGTGGTGGCGTGTAGATTATCTCGAGGGGGTTCCATAGCTAATTCAATTTGTACTACTATGAATGACTTGTGTACCAAATTTCATGTTTTTAGCTTAATCTGCAATAATTTGTCGGTGAAGCTGCGGGGAAGAGGGGGAAGAGCCTGGGGGAGGACCCTTGGGGATATTTCATAGGTGGTTCCATGGCCGGTTCAATGTGGACTGCTAAGAATGACTTGTGTGCCACAATTCAAGCGTTTGGCCCAATCTGCAATAATTTGTTGGTCAAGCATGAGAGAGGGGGCACAGGGGAACGCTATGGAACCCATAGTTGGTTTGATTTGTAATGCTAAGAATGACTTATGTGCCAAGTTTCATGCTTTTAGCTCATTCTGCAAGAATTTGTTGGTTAAACCTCAATGAGGGAGGCACAGGAGGGCTCTGGAGGGTCTTAGGAGGTATTTCATGGTGGGTTCGACGGCTTGTTCGACTTCTACTGCTAAGAAAGACTTGTGTAACCAAATTTCAAGCTTTTAGCTCGATGTTTAAAGATTTATGGGTCAAACCTCAGTGAGGGGGCACAAGGGGACGCTGGGGCCCCTTCGGGGGATAATTGATCGGGTTCCATAGCTGATTCGATTTTTACTGTTAAGAAAGACTTGCGTGCCACATTTCATGTTTTTTACCTCGACTTGCAAAAATTTGTTACTTCACTTAATGATTTCTGCCCAGTGCTCTACAATAATAATTGCTCTGCCGACGAAAATACTGCAGTTACATCTTAATCATGTTCAAAAGGTCCTGGTCAGTGTTAATACCTACATTTTAATCTACACAAATTGAAAATCGGTTCATTGGTTCGATCTCTATGTGAGAGCAAAAGTTCTAGCCCATTTGTCTTTCCGTGTCAAGAATATTGTAGTTACATTAAAATAGCCTGCTAAAGGCCCAAAGCCTTGTCCATACCTATGTTTTAACTGTAGAACTTGAAAATCGGTTCAATAGTTCGATCTACAGGTGAGGGCAAAGAATCCAACAACAACATTAATGATTTCTACCCAGTTCTCTGCAATAATAATTGCTCTGCCGACGAGAATACTGCAGTCACATCTAAATCATGCTCAAAAGGTCCTGGTCGTTGTTAATACCTACATTTTAAGCCATACAAATTGAAAATCGGTTCATTGGTTTGGTCACTAGTTGAGAGCAAAAGTTCTAGCCCATTTAGCTTTCCTTGTCAAGAATATTGTAGTTACATTAATATAGCCTGCGAAAGGCTCTAGGCCGTGTCCATACCTATGTTTTCAGCTGTACTACTTGAAAATCGGTTCTCTGGTTCTATCTCCAGGTGAGGACAAAAAGTCCACCATCAACATTAATGATTTCTGCCCAGTGCTCTGCAATAATAATTGCTCTGCCGACGAGAATACTGTATTCACATCAAAATTGTATTCAAAAGGCCCTGGTCGGTGTTAATACCTACATTTTAAGCTACACAAATTGAAAATCGGTTCGATATCTAGGTGAGAGCAAAAGTTCTAGCCCATTTGGCTTTCCGTGTCAAGAACATTGTAGTTACATTAAAATAGCCTGCGAAAGGCCCTAGGCCTTGTCCATACCTACGTTTTAAGCTATAGAACTTGAAAATCGGTTCAGCGGTTCGATCTCCAGGTGAGGGCAAAGAGTCCCAACAACACAACAACAACAAAAAATGGCCGTATTGTGGACGCCGAACGGTTCGATTGTTGTCAATAAAATTTGCAATGCAGTGAAATAGTTGCGATACGACCCCAAATACCGAATTTCGTTGGTCTATGTCAATTCTGGGCGAAACTATAGGAGGTTAAAGTTTAACGTTTAACATGGAAGTTCATGCTGAGGCTTACATAAGGACCGCGGTGATTCCCTGGGTTGGGTTGTGTCATTTACTATGAAACATCATGTATTTCGTAAATTTCTGTGGACATTTTAAACGTATTTAAAAAAAGTCCATGAGATCGGATGACAAAACTGCACTGGAATCTAAAGTGATACCGTAACAACTGCGGGACATTTATGTTTACACGGTAAATGTAGGGAATGTTTTTGTCCAGAGGTTGTTATTACCATACTGAAAGTCTCTGTTCGATTATTTCTTTCGAATCATTAGACGGGGACCAAACTTGGTTAGGGCAACATGGGTTGGATTTGGGTTTGGTTGGGTTTGGGTTTAGTAATTCACTAACTTAATCCCAGTCATCACCCGGAAAATAGCTAACACGTAATCTTGTTCTGTAGCAATTCATAACATTTTCACATACCAATTAGCATGTAGATGTGTTATGAGTTGCTACAGAACAATATTACACAGAGACTATTCATCCAAGCTTGTTGAAAATTGGCCGGTGGGCGAAAAATGGCACTGTGCCCAACCAAGTGTTTTTTTTTTTCAAGTGACTGGTAGAAACAAGCTTCAAAATAAAAAATTTCCAATTCGTTAATAAAATGGGAAAAGAATTCCTGTTAACGTTGCGAAACAGGTAGGAAACATTTTTAAGGCTTCTACAAAACCGATAAGCGAACCGCAACTTGAAAATCCAAATCCGACCTATCCCTACTAAGAAGTGCACAAATTAAAACAGTGAACCGGACGTTTTGAGCAGACCATAGCTCATCTTACAGAAGCAAGAAGCAAGAAGAAACACTTTAAAATTCTATCAAATTTCCTGGAAAGTTAACAAATGCAGCCAAAACTTTCCAAGTCAAGTAAAATGTAATTAAAAAAAAAAAAGAAGATGGACAGGTGACCTCTGTTTGACTCTCCTCGGAACTTGATGAAATTTTCAAGTTATTCTTCTAGCTTTTTGGTCCTTGAAAATGAGCTCTTGTGTGTTCGAAACGTCGGGTGTCGTGTTTTAATTTGTTCACTTTTTTTTTTAATATTACAAAAGTTAGGTAAACACTGTCCGTGAAGATGTTTTTTTTTTAACTATAACCATGCTCACGTAACATTTTATCTGTTAAGTTTTCTCGTTCAGTGTATTTATTCCATGTTAGATAACAGGGCCGTTGCCAGCCCCCCCCCCCACTCGCCACCCCCCTCCCAGCAATTGCGGGGGGGGGGAGATGGAGTCTAATTGCATGGGAAGTGCGATACTGTAATTTCACAATGGTTCTGACTACAGGAACACTGTTTACAAAAAAATTATAGTTTCGTCTAAAAAAAGTTGTCATTAATGCAGCGGGGGGGGGGGGGGCATAAAATCCTGGCTACGGCCCTGCTAGATAAGGATGCTGACTTAGTCACTGACATGTTGTATCTTTTTTAAAGTTATTGTCAGTTATCACGTATGACTTGCATTACAATAAAATTACATCTGCGGTAGTTAGGAGGTCAGGATTTTTTTTAACACGGAGAGGGCCAAAACCATCTGAAGTACACCTAAGTACTACCACAATTTGAAATTCATACTTTCCCTCGTCTACATATCTCATCCTCGAGTCAAAAATCAGTCCTCCACCTTTTTTTTTATTCCTGGAGCTTAACTCGCCGGCACCACCCGCTCGCACTTCACCAATCAACCGTCGCCTCAAACACAGACTTTCGGTTGAATAACGCCGAGACGCCTCCAACACGATTCCGTGTCATTTGGATCGAGTCCAGGCGCAAGAGAGTGAGCCAACCCCATTTTACTTTTTCCTGTTTTCCCCTACCCTTCCTCACCGTGAGCGTTTGGTAATGAGAGTGGCAACACAGTAGTGTGGGGATCCTAGTCACCTCTCCTCTCTCTCTCTACCACGGCAGGTGCACAGCCATTGGCATGCCAAGCGCGTACGGAATCATAGAAGCAATCTCGAGGCTAGCTCATGCCCCGTCCATGCCAATCAGATGCTCGCGCGACGGACGCTCCTGTCCGTGCGGGGTGGCAAGTACGGAGTGGGGAAAGGGGGGCTCCTGGTCGTCGCAGAAGCCGTTGTTGCCCCATGGGCACTAATCTGCCATTCTCTGTCCATTTGACTAATTAATTGGAATCCAACTGGGACTGAGATTGGTAGGCAACTGCTTCGGTTGAGAACATGCGTTCCATACCAAACCCTTCTTATGGGATAAGCAATTTGTTGCCTAGTCGACCAAACGGTAACTTTAGGGCAAGTTTACGGGGCTGGCGTTTAAGGTGTATTTTTTCTTGGGACTCCGTTTGCAATACAAATACCTATTCGCGCTCGTTTGGTAATGCTTGGGCTATGTGGGAAAAGAGATCTCATTTTTACCCCTTCAGAGCTTCGGACGGGGGAGGGGGTGGGAGGAGGGCATTGAGGGTTTGTGGCGTGCCGATAGCTAGGTCATTAGCACTAACCTCAGTCACAGTACAGTGGTCTCGGTTGCCACTGCACCACACATTGCGTGGGGCAAGGAGGCCTGGTGGTTAGCATGACTGTCCTGTGTGCCAGAGGTCCTGGGTTCGAGTCTGGCCTTAGCCACCCCTGGCATTTGGGAAGAGAAGGGCCCTCTGATGTCTCGTGCTCGTGTCAATTGCAGCATGTAAAAGATCCTAGGAATTTTCGATGGGATTTACCCTCTCTCCTTCTGGTGCCATGGCTACGGCTAGGAGCGCGTCAAAAAGCTAATTCAAAAAGCTAAGTCAAAAAGCTAAGCACCACACGTTCAGAGATGTTAAACAAAACCCAAATGTAGATCTTATCGCAAATCTGGACCTCCTGCAAAAATGTTTAATACACCGGATGGGAAGCCCGACTCATCATTGGCGCGCTAAGTGCCAGTGAAGTACGTTTACGTAAACATGTAAGCAAGTTCAACGGTGGAAATCATGAGGGTGATCCCGAAAGACGTGAACAAAGCCCAGCTGAATGGTCAGAGTGCTGGTATCCAAGCCAAAAATGATGTAGGATCAAATCGCGTTACCGACCAACGCAGACTTTCAGAATCACTCCTATTATAGGTTCCTAGCAGTGACAGGGCCGGATTTAAACCGGCCTGGTGCTTAAAATTTTTTGTGGCCCTATTCCTCCCTCCCCCCCAGTCCCGCAAAAAAAAAAGTTTTCTGGTAACATATTTGGTAAAAACAGTGAAAATAAAAATTTTTTTTTATATTTAAAATAGTGCCTTATTTTATCTTTCCCGTGACCGTGAGGCACCCTTGTGGCCCTTTTCGGCCTGTGGTCCGGTGCTGCAGCACCTCAAGCACCTTCCCTCCTTAATCCGGCCGTGAGCAGTGAAGGTGTTAATAAATATCAAGAAGTAAGGGAAAAAACGTTAAGCTCTTTTTAAAAAACAAATTCATTAACCCCTTCAGTTCCCAGGACGTTCGCCCACGCAAACACGAAAAAAATCCAACGACAAAGAAAGCGAGCTTCACGAGGTTACCCCGAGAACCCGAGTAAAGCGAGCCCAGCACAACTGATTGGCCTCCAAGCATTTGTCTCCAAGCCCTGAAGATGCAAGTGACATCAATCGTGTTACCAACTGCGTACATGTGGCGCTCTGAAAAACGAACCCGTATACGTATGGCTCTAAACAGGTTAAAACCATGAGTAATAACTTAAATAAAACATAAAATTAAAGTGAAGTAACCTCCTCCCCCCAATGAGAGGGGTATGAGGGGTGTCAGGGGTACGAGGGGTATGATTTTTTCACTCCGCATGAAATACAGTCACAGTGCTTTATTCCCCTATCATTAGATAAAAATTCTTCGATGAACTTTCATTTTTAAATGTGGCGGCTACAATCTTTTGTAATCCTATGGTTTCTATTACGCCCTGCCCAAAGCAAAATTTGACCATTTGACTGACGTACTAAGACGTTGGAACTAAGGTTGACCACTCCCAAGCTGATGTAGTTGAGTAGGGCTCTAGTTTGTCTGGGGGTGGAAGAAAGACAAAAAAGCTTACCCAAGTAACAATTTTCTTTAAAAAAATAAAATTTGTTTACTTTTTAGTTTAAAGAGTTTTTGACGCTGTTGTTTTGTACACTTCTTTCGTCGAGAAGGGGGTCGGGGTGGGGCGTAATTGTGCTGCTTGCCCCCTCTCCCTACCCCCCCCCGAAAAGATTCCTAGTCCTCCTGTTGAGAACAATGCTGAATGGGCTAAAGGCAATTTTTTTGAAAGAACTAAAGAAGCAAAAGGTTAAAAGTTTAACGTTTAAAAAAGGTTTAAAAATCGATAATTAAAAATAAAAAAAAACAATCAGGTTTTATGTACATAGTTTTTTTTATGGGCTACCCTATAATGCCCGTTGACCAAGACATTCATTTTCTCATCTTTGTTAGCAAACAAGAACTTTGATTACTTTTGGACGGATTCGAATGGATCGGGCTGGGGGGGGGGGGCCCGGAAAAAGGGGGCGGGGGGAGCCCCCCCCGGATGGTTTCGGGGGGGGGGGGAGGAAGGATCCGAATAATTCAAAAATCGCTGTAAATTTAAAACGTTTTACTGCGGCTCAGAGACGAAAGTTTCATACGAAAACTTCATTTCCTTTCAAATTTTTCAAGGAATTATCTTTTGAACAAGGGCATCCTGTATACTTTGTTCCACATTATGCTTTGAGAAAAGTGACTGTATGACGCCACGTTTCCTGCCGCTATGAGTTAAAAAAATACGTAAATATCCCACTCGCAGACTGTAACAATAACTGTGTAGACTCTACAAGTGTGATATTCACATGTATTTGCAATCGTAGTGCAAGGAAACGTGGCATCAAACAGTCAGTTTTCTGAAAGCATAATGTGGATCAAACTATAGAGAGGGCCTCCCTGGGTGTATGTATGGGCGGCTCATTTTGACACTACAATGGCTGCCTCTCACACATTTCCAGTTACTCGTCTTCCCTCCCAACATTTACGGAATTGCCCCTCTCTTCCTCTTCGGCGCTTGTCAGACATTTTTCGGCGTGCACGGGAGACATCATTTTGAGTGGCATTTGGTTCGATTGCGTCGCGTTAATCTCTTGCTAAGCCAATAACGATAAGAAGTCAGTCAGGAAACGAAAGTGATCGCATGGCAACCAAACCACTTCATGTAATAAAAACCATTCAAGGGCCAAAGGGGTGGAAAAGGGCATCAAAATCCGTGACTCGAATACTAAATTATGTTTAAATTCAGGGTTTGGTATGTCAAGTCGTATAAGAGCAGAAGGATTGATTGACAAAGAGAGTTAATACGGACACAAACAAGTTCAAGATGGATTTGCAGAGCGAATGAGTACGTACAGAAAACGTTCGAAGGTTGGTTGCTTCACGTGCCTTCACAGCGTAGAAAGGGGGAGGGGGGATATGAGGAAAATGGCCCGCTATTACTATGGTTATTTGCTCTAACTGATAAATTCAAGGACAACACAGTTTTTATTATTTCAGAATTATTTTTGTGAGGATTAAACTGACTTGCCTCGTGTCCCAATAGGCCTCAGTGTGGAAATAAAATGACGTATCCTAATGGGGAGGTATGTTGAGCACGCTTGCTTCACCAAGGTCGGCTGAGATATATGCTGCAGTTCTACTCCGCAACACAAGAATATGTACCACATATGGCCTTGAATTTCACGTGGGATATGCGTAATATAATCCTACTAGTTGAAAACCCGTCAAAAATGATGGGTCCTAGTATTAACGGATTGAATTGACAAAGTAAGCAGCTTCCCGCAGTTTTTATTTTTTTGGGGGGGGGGGGGGGGAGATCATTACTTTGTAGGCTTTCAACCAGGGGACCGTCACTTTGTTTGGTTACTTGCTTCCGTGGTTTCCTCGTACGACTGATTGTATACATCATTGTATTCACGGATTTGTTTTAGTTCCTTCCCCAACACTTTAAGTTAAGTCGTGAGATTTTCATTTTCTCTCCCTTGAATCTGCAACCGACGTTTCATAGTTCTTTTTTTTTTTTACATTAATTTCTTTGAGCCGTAAGTCAGCCGAAGAAACATAATGCTTGTATGGCTGAACTGGCTCAATTTTGAACATTACCAGACTTTTAGAGAAAAAGAAATATCTGGTAAAGGGAGGTGCCAACCCGGGGATTCGATCCGGGAAACCTCCGATCATCGTAGGGGCCGAAACATTGTCCAGTATGTGGCCAGAATAGTTCCCATAGCCGCTGAAGGAGCATGGTAGCTTCTCAGGATACCCTGGTCGGTCGGCAGTCCTGGTGGGGACTTTGCCAAGATCCCCTTTCCAGGAGTTCTACCAGATCCGCAACCCTCCAGCAACCAGGATGAGCTCTCTCACAACTCAGTCACGATGACCAAGACTGAATATCGTCATTGGCTTTTCGCAACACATTATTTTCATTGTGTAATTGCTCATTTTCAATCGCGAGGCCCTGAACTTGAAGGCACAATGCTTGGTTGTTGCACAACTCACCATTTTCTAATTTCTCCGTGTCGGCTCCCTGTGCTTTGCATTGATCACCAGTGAAACGACGTAACAGTACAATTACCAAATTTCATCCACACTTTGATGAAATTTCTTCCCAGTTATGCTGACATCTATTGACCCAAAGCGATGGTAGATGGAGTTGGTGTACATGTTATGTACATGATGTCATATTTCTTTTGTTATTGATTGTTACAGGGCATCGGCGATACCCTTCACATTGCCAGCCGATCGCCCTTTTTCTTTGCTACCGTGGCAAGAATATATATATACTCGCGCTCGTTACTGATTGTTACAGGGCGTAGATGATGCCCTTCACATTACCACCCGCTCTCCCTTTTTTTGCTACGGTCCCAGGAATGAACTCACTCGCCCTCTTTCATTGCTACCATCTGGTAGACAGAGCCGGTGTGGCAGAGTTGCTATTGCTGGCATATTATATGTATGATGATGATGACTACAACACAATATTTTCTACCCACCACATTTAAAAAAAAGATTTATTAAAATCTGGTAACTTCGTGTGCATTATCGAGAAAGGTTTATATGATTCTCGTTTGGAAAGTATGTGCAAACCGGTACGTGACGATTTCGTCGCGCCGATTTTAACCTGGTCAATTTGGTGCGGACAATTTGGTCCTGGACAATGTGTTCCCCGCCGATTTTGTCCCAAGACGATGTGGTCCCGGGAAAGTAATAATTTAAACATCATTTGAATTTGGACCTCAGTTGGACAATTAGTGTGATAGGGAGGAGGGCGGCAACTTCCGCACCACAAACAAGCCCAATAATATTATTTCGTAATATTTTTAAACTTTATTTGTAAAGTTTTTATGTAGCCATATCATCAGTGTTGCTTATTTTGTAATTCACTCATTGTTATTGAAAGTAACTAATTGATATTAATTTAGGACTGAAATTATCTACAAGGGGGTGGTGGTGACTTACACTAGAAACAAGACCCATAATTTTTTTAAAAACCAGTTGTATTCGTTTACGTGCCTCCTGTGGTACGTCGGCTCCATCCCCTCTTCCCCTCCAACTGCTCCCATAGGTCTGCCTTGACATTCCTAACATTCATGGAATAGCGACCCCTTTTAAATCAGGTATTGAAGCTGTTATGCCTTCCCCCTCCCATTTGTACACAATTTTTTACACGTTTGTATACTTTTACATTTGCAAATGGCGTGCCTGCTCATTCTTGTAGTTCTAACTACTCACGTATTTTTAAACTAATAATTATTCCAAGACCAAATTGACGGGGACCAATGGTGTGGGGCCAAATCGTCTAGGCAAAAATGTCTGGGGAAAAAAGTTACACGTGCCACTTTTTTTTTAATTTATCAACTAGCCGTATCGTTTGCTTCACTGATTCTATTGGCACCGATCCAAGCTTCCTATAGTTTAGTTGATTTCTTTCTGATTAGTTTTCCTGAACGAACTTTGCCTGATCGAACTTTGACCGACAGTTTTCAGGAAAACTTTTCATATATTTCGGGATCAAAAACTCAAATTACATCAATGCAAATAGGCCTATCTGAAGTATAATTTCTTTATCTAGTTCAGGAGGGATGGAAGAACATGCACGGACACACATCGTACATTATTAATAATGTAGACTAGCCATATTGTTCACTTTGCTCAATCTACTGGCGTCGATCCATGTTTCATATACTGTTTAGTTTATTTCTATCTGATTAGTTAACCTGATCGAACTTTGATGTCATGAGAACAGTTTTTTGCGTATTTGAGGGTGAAAAAAAAATCAAGTTACAGCAATGAAAATAAGCCTATCCGACTTAAAAAAAGCACAATTTAATTATCTTTCAGGAGAAATTAGGGTATGCACATCGTACGTTTGATGTGGATTGTTTTCACACAGCAGTATAACACTCGGGCCTAGTAATCAACTTCGAATTTAGGTTTGTCGCTCTCCCAACCGAAGCCATGGTGCCAGTAGCCGAAAGGGACAATTTTGCTACGGAATTCCAATAAGAATTCTCACTAACCAACTGTCAAACGTCGTCTTTTATTTGCGTTTTGTAAGAAAGTAAAACTGAACTTCTCAAAGAGTTGAGTTCAGCCTGACATCGATCCTTTTTGTAGCTTCTATACAGTCCCGCTTGGTGGAGCTCGGTGGATCAGGCCTGACAGCAGCTGTTGCTGGCATTGACCATTTATTGTGATTGACAGTTGTGACCAAGATTGTCTGTAAATTGATAGGACTCGTCAGCCATAAGTGATCACGTGACATGGATGCCGGGCAATATCCGTCAAGTGCCTGGCCAGGGGTCATAATCGTAACCTCGGTCACATGCTGTTCCTTTTCTAGTGGGACACACAACCGGATATCATCACAAACTGTCAACTACACCGATTGTCCGCCTGTGGTATTGGTTACGTTTAGAAAGCACAACCGACGATAAGCTTAAAAATCGATTTTCTTTTGGAAACACGTTTGAGTGCTGTTTGAAGGGAAAGGCTGAGGTGAGGGTAAGCCACTTGTCCCCTGCCTGTCTTGACCAAACAAGCGAATATAAGTTATCTCCCTTAGTATTATTGTAGCCAGAAACCATACAGCAAGTTGCCATTATTGAAACTTGTCCTATTGTAGTGAGGATTCGTACCACGAGAGGCATTTTGTTTTTCAAATAATTTTCTGGCAGTTTTTTTTTCCTACAATATTTTTCAGTAACTGTGTGGGAATTTCAGTCATAAAACGATTTCTTTTATCTGAAAACGAAGTGGACCTGAAAAAGGATTATCTTAGCCAAATTTGAGCGACCATAATATTTTTCCGTCCGCTTTTAATTATTAGTGAAGATACTTTATAAAGTTTAAGCAAAACACTTTAGATACTTTAGAAGATACTTTAGAAAAAACTGCACTACGTTATTTTTAGTGTATGATTTTTTCTCTGTTTGGCTTGTTTTCCTCTTTCCTTACATTTATTACGTGTATTTATACAATGTATTTTTTTGCCTGTAGCTTAATTTATTCAGGGGTCTATTTAAACTGCCGTTCCAATATGCACATCATCAATGGTGTTTCATTATGACGTTTATGTGGTCGAATACTATTCTGAGCATCAAAATATACAGAATATGTTTACGGGATTTGTGGTCGCATATCTAATTAGGTCTTTTTTGTTTGCTATTCTTGTAAGACAGCTAATGTTGAATTCATTCCAGTTTAAAAAGTGATTTGGCTTCAAAGACAAGATAAAGATGGAGAAAAATACTAATATCCCACCATGCAAGATTCAAGATGGCTCAAGAGCTCTCAACTCCTTTCTTGCATGTGCTATGTTTAGTCAGCAACAAATATTTCGATTAACTGGTTGATTCTAATGTTGTTTATATCATTTCACACTTTACACTTAACAGTATGCTGATGGTATGTTTAGCATAATGACAAAAATTCAGACCTGGTAAATCAAAAGTGGCCAGAGTCGACTTACTACTCTTTGTTTATTGACCAAGTTTTAACAATATACAGCTGTGTCAAGCAATAAAAATCTAGGCCAAAAGAGATTACCAGATAAATACACAAATGCTGTTTGTAAGACACTAATTAATTTATCTTCTAAAGCCCATGTCAGACGAGAAGATTTTCACTCAACGACACAACTAAAAATCGTGTTGGGAGGGTAAGTTGCCTCGTGTGACATGGGGAAGACGACAAAAGTTGGGTAATTAAAGAGTCGCCCAGACTCGATGGCCAGGCTAGGCGGCCAGCCCTCCGGGTACCGACTTTTTCTCACATGAGTGATAGACGCCAGTGATGAACGCATACCACACATTTCAGAAAAAGGGGTGAAGTTGGACATAAAGAGAGCAAGCCATATAAAGTGTTTGTTAATCCTGAGGACAGTTGGGAGTGGAAGAAATCTGCCGTGTGACAACCAACTCCAGACACGACTAAAACGCGGGGGAAAATCACTTCTGCCCTGAGGACAATCGTGTCGTGAGTGAAAGTCTTTCCGTCTGACACGGGCTTAACTATAATACTGTTTCTCTTCAGCTGACCGGACACGTGTTATTGTTCTCAAATGGCAAACCTGTTTTTCAGAGAGATGAAACTTCACGGTTGCCAGGTATTTTGTCATTGTTGGACAGACCCAGCCAACCTGAAAATCGGATCACTTGTGCGGAATTTATTTCACTGTGTCAATGAATCCTGATCCATTACGTTTGCATGTGGAACAAGTTAAACAAGACCACGACTTGACGAGAACAGTAGCATGCAGTGTTGCAAGAAAATTATTTCATTTGTAATCGCTTATAATTGTTGCTAGAGTGATCATTTACACTGTCATAGTGAGATAAAAACCAAAGGTTCAAATATTATTATTGAAAATACTGTTCAGGGCCGTAGCTAGCACTGTTGGCACCTAAAGCGACCCAACTCAGCAGTGGGCCCCTCCCCTACCCCAAGGCAAACCCCTACTGTCTATTTCAAGAAAATCAAAAAAAAATCATAAATGTTATATTGAGGCTCACATAACTAAATACTAACTATTATATAATGTATAATTATAAAACTTGTTGCCATGGCATCTGTTTAAAAAATATTTGTGCTCCACCACTACCCAGCCCCCTGTTCCACGGTTACACAGTGCCATGCAAAGAAGTAAACATTACCTTATTCAGCTATGGACTGCAGCGTTACACTGCAAATTACGGACAGCTGGGCTAGACTTCGGAGTTAGAATTGGAAAGATTGCTTACTGGTCGGTTCATAGGTTGATCAGTTAGTCAAGCTCGGACAGAAAAGCCAATGGCCCTAGCAACATAGATGTGGCTCGGTTCCATATTCGATTCCAGCTTGTGTGTACGTGCGCAACTGAGACTCCGACAGTCTGAGAGACTTATGACTTAATGCTTTAAGGAAGTTATGTACCTGTATATAAACTTTTTTCTTTAATTTGTGTGGAATACCATCTATTAAAAATATACTTGAGTAACCCACTTCCACAGTTGCATGGTTAGCAGGAATTCGGTGCAGCACCCCTACGAAGGCGGTACCCTAGGTGAGCATCTTGCGCGCCTTGCCCTTCCTACGGGCCTGACACCGTTTATTTCCTTTTAAATTATAAAATGATTTCGTAGGCAGTATTAAACACTGAACATGTTACTTTGTTTGGTTGATGGTTTCGTTGGACTTACAAAGTGCAACCACTGAAACCCGATTGTAAAACTGCTAGAAGAAGAGCAGCCATGATTAAATGTTGCTTCACTTCTAATGATCATAATATTTTAATCTGGGTTTTCTGTGTCTACACCAGAGATCGTTCACCAATGCAGGGACAAGGACTGAGATTGCCTACATGATGTGAACGGTGGTTAAGGATTGTTAGTTAAGGATTTATAGCTGGTCAATAAGAATGCTCACCTGACTTACAATGAGTTAAACGACTAATCGTCGTAATAATGTGGTGGAGTTGATGTTTAGTTATAGTTAAGAAACGTGATGACTTAAGCTTGGGCTGGAAGTAATTGGGGAGAAATTTGTTTAGCTAATTAGCCAAAATAGTACAGGTCTTACATTGGTTGATGGTTTCGTAGGAGCGAAGGGGAATTGGAAGGGGAAAATAACACAGTAAAATGTTCGAGCATTGCAATTGTTGCCACTGGAGAGACGGGCCATTACATTGTTGTAATGATAACAAATTATTACATTGTTGCAGATTGTAGTGAAGCATCCTATGTGCAAGGCTTGGCTCGATATGGACTGTTGAAGAGAGCCTGAGCAGTTCTGCTGCGGGCATAGGGTGGACACAAACTGGCTGTTGGACCTTAGGGATAAACTATACAGCAAACATTTAAAGACTTTGAACGCTAACTGGATTGCATAGGCATAACTCCATCATGGGCTTACTTACTTTAACAGAATTTTATATTTTGAAAGTCCAAGAAGCGCTGTTTGTAATTTACTCCTTAGATCTTATGATAAAGGCAACTGCAATACATGACAGAACTCTTACGCAAAATCCACGAATTGATTCTTTTTCATTTTACTTATATTCTTAATCATAGCAAGCTTCAAGCAAAAAAAAACATATGATAATTTCTTTTTCTTACAGAAATCATGTGTAGTACACTGAGTAACCCTGGAACGTAAACACCGAAATGGGCCAGTTTATTTTCAGGAGATGCCTTTCAAATGCCAACCATTCGAGCAACCAATTCGACAGAAACCTTACAACCCTTCTTGCAAGTAATATCCAGCAAACAACATAAATGCATGCAACCTGGAGTAGCCTTATTGACTATGGGCTACAGCTTGCTTACCTCTGCCCTATTTTTCCCTCCCCCCCCCCCTTCGTTTCTCCCCATTCCAACTTTTATTTACAGCAACAGCCAAGAGCGGCACTACACTTTTGTATAAGCAGTGCTTTGGGGCATGTATTTGGCGGAGACTTTGTTGCCAAGACAGCGAAAGACGAGCCAATCAAATGCCGTCCGTTTGCATCTTCATCTCCTCTCACCAGGTGGCGCCAGGTCAGGTGCGACTTTAGTGGCATCAAATGGGCAACCGATATTGAAATGAGGGCCAATTGCAGTCAAGCCCAATTGTAAGGAGTCTCCGTCCCTCCCTATTCCGCCCCTTTTACGGCTCTCATAGCTGGCTAGATGCCAAACTGCAGCACGCGAGGCCAAAAAACACCGCCACCCCTTTTTAGAACTTTTAAGGTGGTAAAAAGATTGCCTGTGGAAAAAGTTTTAAAGGAATCTGACCAGCAGATTCACCAAAACAGTTTAAAAAAGGTGGTAAGGGCTTTGATTTAGGTTATTCGCAGAAAAACATAGAGGCTACTTCATTTTTATTGCCCTCACTTTTCTTCATTGTGGATTGGATTGTAACTAATTCCATCCAAGTCTGTGACGAAGCCTTATTCCTTCATTTGCGGGGAGTAGATGCTAGGTCTTTAGCATCTACATTCATTCCTTCATTAGCCAATTCGCCAATTCCTTCATTCAGTTGAATTTCAATATGAGTTTATTGAAACCATTAGAGCAACTGAAAGAACAATGTAGGTTTAAAATTAACATCTTGTCACTTAATGAATACCAACCAGCTTGGCAGCAGTATAAAAGGCTAGTACTGATTAAACACTACTAAATTTGTCTCACACCGGGCACGCATTATGCCGCGCGCACACCAATCATGGGTAGCTTGTCTACGATTTCACATTTAAGAATACCTTAGCGGTCATGTTTGTTCCATCTACCGAGTGGGGTGACTGGTGCCATCTTTATCCCACAACCAAATGATTACACAGAGGAGCTGTACGAGAAAGGAATGGTCTTTTGTACTGGCAGAAGGATAAGAAGGGAAGATTATCCGCGGTGTGTGCCAGCATGCTTTCGATATGGCCAAGCTGGCGTGCAACTCACCTGGCGTGTGCTGGCTCGAGATGAATTAAGCAGCGTGAAATGGTGAGCACGTGACTGGCTCGAGAGAAATTTAGTAATGTGAATTCAGTATTGGAGAATTAGCTTCAGTTTTAAAAAATGGCAAACTTAGACTACAATGGAATATTAATTTTCTGAAATCTATAGCACTGAAATAAAAGTAGTCTCAAAACCAAGGTAAAACAAGTTTATAGTAGTTATGAACAGTCACATAAGGAATCACATAAGCAATAATGATAAAAGCTGTTAATGATGTTTAAATGTTACCGTATTATGTTTTACTAGGAATTAAGTGTGGAACATAAGCGGATTCATCCCTGTTCTTTCCCTCCTGTGTCTCTCTTTTGTAGGGGTAAAGGGCCATGCCATTATTATTGTTGTTATTATTGAAGGGTTGGAAAATTATTTCTTCGCAAGAGTTGACTTTACCGAACCAATAAACACCGTGGATGACATCCAGACTTTCCTGTTTTCAGTTAAGCATAATTGAATACATATCGAAACATCTAATTTTAACCTTCTAGCTTCTACATGAATAAAAAATCAATGACTAGTCATCTCTACACTACATCTTCCTTCTCACCTTCCATATACACTCATCTACACTCATCTAATAAGGTCGTATAAATCAAGACTAAGAGTTAAGTAAGAACCAATGATGCCGCACGTGTGGTAGGGGGGAAGCATTGAGGGAAGCGTTCCAGGACAGCATGCTTTTCGAAGAGGTAGCTACGAGACCGCCTTGAGCCTCATTTATTTCCATGAACATGAACATGGAAGAATATAATAAAAGTGTTCATTAGAAAAGGGGATGGGGATTTGAGACACATGATGGCTGATATTTCCGTGAACATGAACTTGGAAGAATATAATAGAAGTGATCATAGAAAGAGGGTAGGGGGTATTAGCAGTGGGGTGGGTGATTTGAGTCACAGAATGCGCTGATTGAGTGAGCAAAGTGAACGAAAATCAGCGTTTATTAGCCAGTATGCACAAAAAGTTTAAGAAACTTAATTCCTTCAAACACGGACATACAAATGAGCTAACATACCTAACCAGAGTTAGGTATAACACCACCCGTGTGTAGCACGGCCTTCAGCTGGTATACTCATATTGTTCTTTCGTTTTATATAATTTGTTTGCACAGACTCGTCTTAATTTCTAGTTCGTTCCCTCAGGCTGAGCCTTTTTTCGTTACATCGCAATCAGCATAATTTTACTCCCTGTCTTTCCTTTCTTGCTCGCTTGTAATTGCTGTCTCACACCATTTTCCCGTTAATTTATTTTCTGCGTCCACGTTCTAGCCACAAAGCGGGACCATATCCCAATCCAGAGGCGGATCTAGTAATTTATGGGGGAACCTGTATGGGGGATCTAGTCCGAGGGACCACCGCACTGTGACTGAGGTTGGCGCTAATGACCAAGCTGTTGACGCGCCATTAAGCTTCATCTCCCCCCCCCCTAGTCCGAGGGGGTGGGGGAACCTTTGAGAACTTTATTTTTTTGATTTTTATAGTTGCCCGAACGACTGGGATACATTTTCTCGACAGTGATATTTTAGCAAGTGTAAGGGGCACATTTTTGTGTTCATATAAACTTTTAGTATCTCCAAATTAGGTGAGGTTGGTAGTCCTGGGTTCGAGTCCCAGTTAGGACTGTTTAGGGCAAGATTAGTGTATCTTGTTAGTGCATCTTGTATCTGTTTACCCTTTACTTGCGATTTATGCTTTATTTACGTGAGGTCATTTTCACACCTTACCCTAATGTACATAGCACGTAGTCGGTAATTCATGTGGAGCATTATAGTACTTTTCATGGGGACCTTTCCTCCTGCTGTCGAAAATCCCCAACCGTCAGATTACCTACTGTCCTTTTGTATGGTATCGTTCTCTTTCACTGTTGAAGAGTCCGGTCAGCTGATGCCAATTCAATGGGGACCGGAGTGTGCGGGCGGTGCATCCCGACTCCAGGTCAGAGCTGCTTGCATGTCCGTCTGTGTAGTGAGAAGTGACCATCCTCTTAACATGATTAGCAAATGAATTAAAAATAAGCTAAGCTACTTGATAAGTAGATTATAACACAAATTCGATAAGGTAATAATTAATTAATAATGCTTAGGTACTTCATATTAACGGTGAAGAGGTTAACCAGCTTAATTCTGGTTAATGAGAAAAAATAAATGAATCTTGTCTTTAAAGGGCATATCTTACATTGAAAACTTAAAACTGAACTGATTTAAATAAGCCGTTACAATAATAATTTGATATATTATTTAAAAAATTTCAAAGAGAATTTATACTTTATTGTTCCGAAAAAAATGTAACGAACTTTAAGAATGTCTTCTTCTTCAGTCAATAAACCAATCCAGAATAAACCAATTCTATCAAACGAAAGTTTCTCGAAGAGTTTAAAATGGGGTTATTTTAGGTAAATTGTAATATCCACATCATTGTTGGAGTCCACTCATCATGGCGTACCTTAAAAGCAATCTTGGTCATACACATGTATATGAAAAATCATTACAACATTTGACATCGAAGATAGGAATAGCCTAAGTTGTATAATAGCCATTATTTGTTGTTAGTAAAGTATGCCAGTGGTGGACATAGGGAGGAAGGTGGGGGGGGGGGGGGTAATGGGGTAACTGTTCCTTTACAAGTTTGTAATATACATACGAAGATGTTAAAATGACCTCGCGCAATTTGGACAAACGAAAAGCTTATGAAAAAAAAAAATTGCCCTTTCCCCCTAAAAAAAGACTAAATTGAACGTAGCAGTCTCAGGGCCGACGATAAGGGAGGGGGGGGGATTGTTTGACCTTCACAAACAAAATAGGGATAATGGCCTTCAGGTAAACTAAAAACGATCAAAAAAATAAATAAAAAGGAAAAGGTCCTGTAAGATGCTTTTGCCTTGCCCCCCCCCCCCCTCCCCACCATACATTTTCTATATCTGTCCCTGAAATACAGCTTAGGTGGGTTTAATCCACTTAATGCAGGTGCGGACTGTGAATCGTCTTAGCAGCGATAAATGTATAGACTCCTCCCTCGGAAAGATATGGCGGGGGGGGGGGTGGCATCCGAGTTCATGGGTGTAACCCTGGTGCCATCAGGAGGGGAAAGAAGGTTATTTGTTATATTTTACACAGAAAATAAGATTTTTGTGATCTTCTAGTCAGTAGACTAGCATCATCAGCCTGTTTGTGGGTTAAAAATAAAAATAAAAATGTTCTTCTCCCCCCCCCCCTGCCCCAAGGCAGTTGGTCCCGATGGGAATCATCACCAGCTGCCCTGCCAGTCCGTCCCTGACCTAATTCTGCATGGCAGAGGACAGACACCGCTAGATTTTCTCAAGAAGCGCATGATTTTTTGAACACTAATAATTTGTACTGAACTGAACCAGGCAACTGACGTCATACTCTCGTGCAGTCTCGGCAATGAAAAAGGGGCGTGTCACTCTGCCACGTAATATTAAGCTGGTTGACCCTGCCTAAGCTGTATTCAACCACCCCTGAGCAAGTTTGTTTGCGATGCACGTCGCACTTAGAAAATTCCAATAAAGGCCAGTGGTAAACGAAAAATTCACGAGTAAATATTCATAATTCAGAACAACAAATTTATCTTTCTGAACGTAACGATGTGGTTTTTAGCGTGTCTGAAACAAGCGTGCACCCGTTCACATAATTATGTTGACCCTGCTTTCGAAAGGAAGACTTGTCATGCTCACGACATAAAAACAACAAAATGGCCGCGAGCAAGAAAAGTCCCCGGAAGATGGAAAGGTCCTGTAAGCTCTTCTTTCTCTCTTTCTGTCTCCTCTCACAGCCAATCGATTAAGAGTGCCGCGGGGCTTCCCGCCAATCAATGCAATCAAAGCCCCCGCGGGGGCGGCCAACCCAATTAGGCGCGTGCGGGCCTTCTCGACGCGGCCTCCAGCGACACACGCTTAAAGCCTAACCCGCCCGGAGGACAAGTCACGTGGTAAGCGACCTTCCTGTCACGTGACACATCGATCGGGAGACTACCCTGCATGGCGCCAACGTTTCCATGGCACTTGTAGTGGCGCGAGGCCCAAACGTACAACTGTGTGCACATGGCAATCCCCTCTGCTCGTTTGTGGCAGTAAGTCATGAAACTGTAAATGAGGACAGTTCTCGTACAGTGTCATCACGTTTGGCGTAACAATTCTTTTGTAGGAAGCATTTGTGCCAATGTAACGACTTCTACAATGGTCTGCAGTGGTAATTGTGTCATTTCGCAGCACTAGAGGCTGTTATGATGAAGAAGTTCTGGGAGTCGTTATGCTAACGAGAGCAAAGAATTGTGCTCCCTTTCAAGAAGACGCTGTCTGCCCTGAATGCCAGGCGTGAAGTTGTCACAAGACTTTATGGCGGTCGTTCGTGCCAAATGAGTTCAAAGTCCGTTGATCTTCTGAATCTGCTGAATAATTCTTTCTTTTACATATACTGCTCAGGTTTTGCTTTGTAATATTGCTCAGTTCTCTTTGTGGTAACCCACAAAATCGGAGCCTTTTGATTTCTGTACAGATTTAAAATCATTACTAACTTTAATGACATGACCGCAACTACAATCGGCTTCTGGTAGGCTTTTAAAGAGGATTGGATTTTGTCAAACTTTGACTTCCAGCTTCTGAACGGGAATTACTTGAACGTGAAGTAAATATGGCGTCACGTGCTGATAAACAGTTTAGCTCGGCCTTACCATGAATACTGTATCCAAGCACGGTGGAGTAACTTCTTGAGCGAACGTTGCACTATTTCACAACACACTGTGTTTCTCATTTTGCACTGTTTTACCATGAAAGACTCTCGGGCTAGCGTACCTTGCTGCTCGATTCGACTGAGGCAATCTGTTGTTGGTGTGGGAAATTCTTCATAGTTGTGAAGGCCTCCATCCTGACTCCTTCTTCACCCCTTTCTCATAACCTCAAACTTCAGCATAGATCCTTAAATAAAACTCGAGGAAGGGAGTCTTTTCAATAAAGAGTAGTCTCTAAATGAAACGCCTTACCTTCTCTTATCGTCAATGCATCCAGTGTCCATGCATGGAAGGCTCAGTTTGACCATTTATTTGCATAAAATTTCTCCTGGGCATTACAAGCGTAATGCCTCTGCTGTCATTCCGTAAGTCAGGACCATAGTAAATCGTGTGTATTACTTCTGAATTGCATTGTAAGTGCAACTGCTCTTCAATAATTAATAACTAGAAAGGTGTGTTTCGGATGCAGAATGTACGCCACTTTACGAATAGTTTTGAGTATTTCCTCTACTATAAAGAAGCCAGTAAAAGATGCTTCAGTGGACTTTGTTTAAGTATCGGGCATTGAATAATCTGACGCATTTATGCTAGTTAGTGCCTCACTTTACTCACTGGCCACTAACGAAGGGCCCCCGCGTACTAAGCAACCAAGTCACGCGACCAGGTCGCTGCGGCCAACGGGAATGCTTATGGTATATGTAGCACCACCTACTTTACCGCCGCGGCCAACCAGTCGCAACGGCCACTGAGATCCCGGGCGGCGTGGAGGCGACCACAGGGCGACCACAGTTACTCCCTGTTCATTTTTCACAAGGTGATCGAGAATAATCAATGAAATACGGAAGTGGCCACGCGGCACGTCGCCGTGTTTTATGGCCGCGACGACCACTGGCCGCACGATCTGGCCGTCCAGTGTGGGTGGGGGGGCCCCTAAGAAAAGTTTTTTATCATTGAAGGACCTTTTAGTGGTTCTTTGCATGATGGAAAATACTCAAGTTCATAAAAACTGGCGCACATTATATATCCGAAGCCCACCATACAAAATTTTTAGTGTGTTGGTTTATTTTGCCTCAAACGGGGGCGGGCAGGGGGTAGTGGATACAATTTCCGACTAGCCTCTAATTAACCAGTATACTTAAATACTTGCAAGACTGTAACGTGAGTCGTCTTACTTAGTCGTGTGACAGTCTTGCAATCAAATTATTTTGTGGGCAAATGGGTAAAGTATGTCGTGATGGGCAGAAACCTATAAAGACATGCAGTCAAATCACGAATTTAATTTTCGACCCATTGTTGAGGGACTTGTTCACAATAAAAAAATCAACATAATGAAAAGACAGGAGCAACCCCCGTTAGCGGCGACAATTACCCAATATCTTGAACATATATGCGGGGGGTCATTGAATGCCGCTAACGGGAGTTGCTCCTGTCTTTTATTGTTTTGATGTTTTATTGTGAACAAGAGCCTCAATAATGGGTCGAAATTTAAATTCGTTGATTTGCTGCATGTCTTTGTGGGTTTCTGTTCTTCAGGAGGCACCTCGCACCATTACGGTCTTGATTGAATAAATAAATAAATAAATAAATAAATAAATAAATAAATAAATACGATAAATCGCTATAAATTACGTAAAGGAAAGAGGAACACAAGCCAAAATTGCATGATTTTCGTTGTTTGGTTTGTTTTCGTCTTTCCTTTTGTGAGTGCCCAGCAAACGAAAAGCGAAGTGAGCATGTGAACACCGAAGCAGGTAAGCGGAGGGATATACTGAGTGTGCAACTTCAAATTAGTATCTAATGTCATTAAATGAGTTTAGGGTTAGTAAATTGTGAACAAAGCACCATTTAAAAGCTAATTAAAAAGCTACAAGGCTGCAATGTGTTTTTAACAACTTAAAACTTTGCGGTCACGCCAGTGGATAGCACCCGGTTGAAAATACCTGAAACTCAAACTTGTAGCGCTACATTTCGAAAAATTTAAATTTACACCTCACCCCCAATTTGAGGCAAACGAATCCAGCACCCAATCACAAGAGGCAGGAGCTTATAAAAAGTTCTGTAAGGCATGAGGAATGTTAATGATGAATGCCAGACTAGGACGGAGTAAACGAATTTTCTGTTTACCACAAAGTGCACCTTGTAAGGAATTTTAATAAATCGTGATTTTACGTGATGATAGCTTAGTCAGTAGGCTAACCAGTTTATTTATAGATCAAAATGGATCCGCTGATGGTCAATGGTCGAAGTTATGTATCAATGTACGCGCTACAAATTTAGCAACGAGAGAACCTTCTCATTTGGTCAAAAACTGATTTACGTACTGTTAGAATTTGTCCTGTATTCCAGTTGGAGCAAGCCTGTCGCCAGGACTTAACTAACCCCAAAATACAGAAAACTAATTTTATCTTCAGGAAGGAAAAGTCTAAAAAAAATTAGAATAAAACTCACGAGTATCCAGTATTCATTCCTATTTTATTGGTAAATTCTCCCAGAAAAAAATTTTGTTTTGTCTACCATCCACGAATTTAAATTGTCCATCATGTTAGAATTTACCAAAGTCCAGCATCGGTAGACTGGCTGTAGGACTGACTGGAGGCTTGTGTGGACTTTGAGGTGATAATGCAAAGACACTTGGAAAAGTCGTGATATTTCTTAAAGAATTTTCATTTTAAATAATAATCTAGACACACGTAGCGCTAAGTTAGGCAATCAAACATCACATCAATTCACCTGTTGAGGAGGTAAATTATTGTAGCGCGGCGCCATAGCTTAAGTATCTAAATATCTTGAAGCATAATTGGGCACATTTCAGGTACCTGAGGAAAAATAATAATGCGGTACAAAAGCTTAAGTTGTGTTGAAATCGAGAGCAATGGCCCATCTAAAAACAATCAACTCGTGTAGGAATTTCACCAAGTGGCTTTCAATGCAAAATCTGACCCTGAAAAACGTTGCAAATGTGTTACTAGCTACTAGCTAGTGTGTACTGAAAGTAGCAATGTCCTAGTTTTCCTTTAACCTTCGAACTATTAGTCGGTGCGATTAACTTGGCGAATGTTTTGGTGGGTTGATATCACTCTTTTTAGGGGCTGAACCATTCTCAACTTAGGACCGCCAAGTTCAGAACGATTCGGCCCCTAAAAGGAGTGATATCAACCCACCAAAGCATTCGTCAAGTTAATCGCACCGACTAATAGTTCGAAGGTTATAAATTTATAAATTTACTTCCAAAAACTGGCAAGAGGAAGTCAGGAAGGGATGCTCAATATTCACTAACACCTGTCGTAAAAAATATAATTCCAAGCCATCAATTGTAATTAATACATTAAAATAAATAATATGAATAAAATGTAGGTCGCTACAAAAAGATGTTGCCATATAAGTTAACATCAGAAACACTTAAAAAAAATTTCGAAAGAACAGTCTTTCTGAGACCATGGTAGCAGTTCCACGGATTCACCACTCGGTTCGAGATGAAGTACTTTCTGCAATATTTTTCTACAGCTGCTACTGTTAGTTTAAAGCTATAAACCACTTGTATATGCATTGCCACGAACACAGAAAAAGAGCTTTGGATCAACATCAACGAGCCCACTTAAATGAAAAAGGTCAGGCAAACGTCAGCATGAGGTCGTCGCAGCTCCAAAGGTCTGTTCGTGTAGCCATCTTTTAAAAGGATTTAATTTTTTTTCTCAATAAAGTTTAAAAATGCAGTTGTTTGTTTGGATGTTGGCTATACAATCAGTTTGTTGTTTTGATGGTCTGAAAAAATGGACCAGACAGGCCTTCTACCGCAGAAGTGCTTCATTATGACAATGCCAATTGCCAAGAGACTATTTTTTTTCTCAGATGAAAAAGCTAGATAAGTAGATTGTTCACTGATGGGGCTTAAAAAAAATGCGTATTTCCCATTTTGAATGCCTTCAGCGTATCGCAGAACAGCAGAAAATCTTAACAACTATCGCTTCAGGTAAATAATTTTCTTGAAAAACATATAAAAAATATTTTTTCTAATAAAAAACTTAGTGTCACCCTTGTTTGAAGCTGTGGAGATTCTCACCTTATAACAATCCTATCTCAGGTTACTCCGGCAGATTACACGAAATGCTTGTTGTGCATATAAATTTTATCACAACGTTCGTAATCGAGAAGGAAAAGAAAGACATTGGTAAGCGTTTAATAAGGATACAGGGAGAAGGAGAAGTAATAGTTAAACCACCCCTAGCGAACTGTATCGGATTTATCACCTGATGGGCGGTATCCCACACGTGGCCAATCCACGAGAACTACATCAAGATGACGTCGAAGCTGAAGGCCAAGACGCCATCGAGATGTTGTTCGAGCAGATTGGCCGTGTGAGGGATATCACCCATCGACTCATAAATTCGATACAGCTCGTCTGGGTGGTAAATTAATTTATCGTACGGTCCCTAACTTTTGAAATGAAAAACAAAATTGTTGGGGTAAATGGAAAGTGAACTTTCATAGCGCGTTGTTTATGCAAGTTTTGTGTCGTCATGTCTGCATAATTTTGTATTGATGCAGTCAGGTTTGCCGCTGATACCATTTGAGCGGGGTTGTTTTGTGTCTTAGGGGTAGAATTTTCTTTAAAAAAAGTGCACGAAAAACGGTTTTTATTAAATTCAATGGACTGATGTCTTTTATAGTATTGCACATTCGGAAACTTCATTACCTCAGTCACACCATATGAAATCACCACACTTACTGTGCATGGCATCCATATCACCGCAATGTAAAGTATGGTGATATGGGACATATCGCTCATCGTCTTTAGTATTTTGAAAGTTAGGGACCGTGCGACAACTACGGTTATCAGCCACCTTCCCTCCTTTATTCCACACGTGGCAAGTTATCCTTTTGAGGTTAGGATATAGCGATAAAATAGCACTTACTTTGCTGCGCCAATCGAAATGTCCCATAGTTTTTATCCGTCCTCTCAGACAGTTGTTGCAGCAACAGCACCCATTGTTCGCGCAAGAAGCGATAGGCAAGTTTGATTTCCATGGTGACAGTAATCTCAGTGTCCAGCGAGCAGAGGGTCAGAGGTGGCCGGGAACCTGTGCCAATCCCCCCAGGGCCACTGGTGACGTCATCCGTCCTTAATGCCGTCAGTGCCTTAGCCCTCTGTTTCCCCGTGGGATTTGCGGGATGCTGTGATGGAGGGCGAGCGGGAAAGGGCAACCTTTCCAGACATCCCTTCACTTATCCCGACGACAAGGAAGCACTCGGAGTGGGCTAATCCCTGGCAATGGCTCTGCCATCTTCCGAGCGATTGATCACGCCTGGTTGAGGTAATGCCTCTAAAGCCTACTGGCCACGTCAAAGATGGCGCAAAAGCCAAAGCAAATAAGCAATAGCCCGAATCTTGAAAGAGCCTTAAAGAGAAGGAGGCAATAACTATAGTGAATTGACTGTTGATGATAAACAACGGATCAAGGG
>JAHWFP010226002.1:45941-71143 GCA_023313725.1 Lithobius niger
CCCCCCCCCCCCCATTTGATACACATGATGGCTGATGTTTCCACAAGCATGAACATGAAAGAATATAGTAGACGTGACCATAGAAAGGCGGGAGGGGAGTATTAGCGGTAGGGTGGGTGATTTGAGTCACCAAATGCGCTGATTGAGTGAGCAAAGCAAACGAAAATCAGCGTATTAGCCAGTGTGCGCAAAAATTTTAAGAAACTTAATTCGGTCGAATGTGAACCTTACACATGAAACACCTAACCATTGTTACAAACTGTGCGTTCAACATATTATAAATCAGTTATCACTTTCTCATAAAATGCTGTGCTGCCCCAAGTGTTTTCATGTATATGGACAATGTACCGTTATGAAAAAAACAAAAAAACAGCGGCAAAAACTGATATTTCCTTTGCTTTAATACATGGTAGTTTTCAGTTTTCCCATGGGAGCACTCGATCCCTTTCTGCAGAGCCATGCTCTCGTGCTATACTAACTTATTCATGTCCAAGTCAAACGTGCATTAAGTTACTAACCAGGCTCAGCGTCCTCGGTCCATGACGTCATCTTAATTGTGCGTCACGTGGCTCGATCCGTCCAAGTGCTTTCCACGTACCCACAAATCACGTGACGAGAGTCGACGAGTTTGTGTGGTCTTCCGCTTCGTCCATGAACGCTTTTGGGGTGCGAGCGCCGTGGGGCCCCTCGCCACACCTGGAATAAACAACTCCATTAGTCAAAATGTCACGGAAATGTGTTATGCCCATTAATAACCGGCCCATAAAAATACATTTGATAACAATGACCTTTCGGAAAGTCGTGCTTTCAAAGTGACAAGGTCCGCAGATTGGCGGTCTTAGGGCAGCCAAGACCAAGTGGAAGACTTTCTTCCACTAGTAAACAAGACCGAAAGCCCAATCGGCTGGATGAGTGGTAAATGAATACAGATGAAAGCATATTTCCGTTTCCTTTTGGACTTGTAAAAATGCCTGAGCGGGAATTGATCCTCGACGTTCGAAACCAAAGGCCAAAGTTCACTGTTAAGCTGTATCGACACGACCAAATTTACCTTACCTTGCCAACCGTGTCAGACGGCTTGGCGGTAGAGTTTCGGCCGTTCGTCTCAAAGGTCGAAGGTTGAATTCCCGCTCAGGCAGTCTAACATTTAAGTCCAAAAGGCAACGGAACTAGGTTTCCAGTAGTATACTCAACCCGTTCCAATTTTATTTACGAATATTAAACCCAAGAATTTTAACGAAAGGGGGAGTTTACTGATGTACAGCTGCGAAAGTCAGTCCAGGAGGCGAACCCATACCCAGTAACTCTCCCCCCCCCCCCCCCCCCTGTTCAATTAAACATTTTTCGTAAGACATCGACAGCAATAATAGTAAATTCAATTACACAGTAAAGAAACTGTATCGTACAGAGAAGGGCGCGCATCCTTCACTTACACTCTGTCCGAAATTAAAAGAGCAGCTAACCTGATTAAAAAGATAAAATAAAAACATGGAAAAAAAGAAATAAAAATACAGGCTAAATCATCCTAAAATCAAATGCACAATCTTAAAAAACACTTTATGAACTTGGAGAGATTGACCTCCTCAAGTGTCTCTTAAAACTACGGTTAGCAAAAAAAGTGCTTGTAATTATTTCCATTAATGGAGCCATGTGTTAATTGTAATGGACTGACCCTAGTAAATATATTATGGCTGAAAGTAAAAAACCTCTAGGGTAACATGTATCATTTGAATGAGCTTCCTATTTACGATTTAGCTGCTTGACGAATCTTCCTTTTGAAACCATGGGTGTGATTTTTAATTCAGCCAGTAATTTTATCAATTTACAGCTATTTCAGATACCGGCTGGTTTGCGTGTATAATTCTTTCTAGCAATCATTGAAGAACCTGAATGGCCGAAAGAGCGAAGCGATCGAGGTCGAATACCCGACTGAATTTGAGTTTTGTGCGAGTGTGTTTGTCTATGTGTGTGCTTTTCTGTTTGGGAAAAGATAATGTTCATACATTTGTTTAGATTTGGTTGAAATTTCATAACAAGGGCACTTTGGTGCATGAAATTCAGGTGTTCACGTATTCGCGTATTCCATATATTTTCAGTTATTGGAGGTTTTTGTCGGATGGCTAAGCCGACTTTAACAGATGCTGCTAGGGATCCCAAAGTATAAGGTTAGTAACCCTGAGAACGGCCTGAACAACACAAGGATATTTGTTATAATATACCATAGTGAAAGTTGTTTTAGTGTGAAGAATGCAGAAAATAATTGCAAATGGTAAAAAAAAAAAACAATATTGCTGCCAACTTCACTCGTTTTGAAATAATCCGGTGGCTTCTTTTAACTTCTATTTCTCGCCTGTCGTGGTTGAGCTATCCAGATGGGCTTATACAAATCTATGTAGGTCTGAAGTGTGGAAATTATACAAATAATGCGGTGAGTTCGGCAAGGCAGTCAAAAATCTAATTTAGCAAACAGCCTAGTGCGCACAGGGGGAAGAAACCTTTCGAGGGTAGAGAATGTAATCAACGATTTAGTAGAAATTCATATTTGATCATGCAAACGTATACACACAATGAAAAGAAACCGTTGAAATGTGAAGAATGCGGCAAAGATGTCAACAAAAATTATCAGCGCATGCCGTTGTATACACAGTGAATATAAACTTTCGACAATGGCGAGTTTGCGAAACGTTTCCATACACATTAAGTTTAATACGCCATGCTCGTAACCATGCTCTGTAATGTGTATTGCAGTTGTAGCCCCGGCCACTGCACTGTGACTGAGGTTGGCGCTAATGACCTAGCTGTCGACATGCCATTAACCGCCCCCCCCCTCATAGTGGAGAGCTGCCACCTCAACGTGAGGTATGCAGCAACGCTCGCATGAATAAATCGTTGTTAACAAGATACTTTCGTGTGTCATCTTTCGAAGGTGAAGAGCATTGGGGGGGGGGGGATTGAGGCTTAATGGCGCGTCGACAACTTGGTCATTAGCGTCAACCTCAGTCACAGTGCAGTGGTCCGGGTTGCCACTGCACCACACATTACAGAGATGTTACTCAAAGCCCTAATCTAAATCTTGTCATACATCTGTACCTCCTGCAAAAATTGAAAAACACCGGACAGGAAAACAGACTTATCGCCCAATTGACGCGTAATGTCATGCGGAAGATGGAAACGACGACGAACACCATCAAGATGGCGACAATCAACAAGTAAGTGCCGGACCGTAAGTGGCCGTCGACACCAATAACATTCAGGAGGATCAACCTCCCGCAAAACGAAACAGTGAGTAAGCCGGGTGTGACCAATGCGTAAACGTGCCAACACAACCTCCTCACGGCGACTGCGGCGACACGCCGAGTGCCACTCCTAGATAGTACCTTTGAAGAGCATGGGAAAAGAAAGATATAGTGCTTAGACAATTTTAACAAGACAGGTTGATAATGGAGAGAAACTGTTTCAACGTGAAACGAGTGGAAAAGCGTTTTCATACAAATAGACTTTAACAAAGCACACAACTGACATGCACAAGGAAGACAGACCAGGTGAAATGTGAAGGTGACTACGACATTGACTAATGGGCAGATATCATGTAAATAATAATCTCACGCTCGGTCGAGTAACTGATCTCCAGAGCACAATTATATGCCCAGTGGTGTGACTTATGAAATGCTGTGATTTGTACATCACGGATGTATAGTTTTTGTTCATTTCTGATTTTGTTACATCGTTACGATTTTTGTGCCATATAGCTCATAAAATGGTAAATATATAGATGAGCTACTTTTCACGCTTTCGCCTTAATTCACCTACTTGTCCAATCTCTTTAGTCGTTACCATTCAGCAAATCATAACGAAAACCAGCACAAACGTTTATTTATTAAAAAATATTATTAAAACATGTTAAAACGTTACTCGCAGCCATATTGAGGCCGACGCCATAATGCGAATTGAAATTGAAATAAAAAACCCTGATTTCACCAGAACATATACAGTAAACGAACATTTTCTTTGGCCCGGACAAGTGTTTGGTTGCGGTTTTTGATAATATATGTTTAGCCGCAGTGAGAACGGCAGCACGAGCTAGGCACGTAATGTGGATAATTTTTTTTTTTTTTTACAAATTGCCTACCTCACTCGCGCTGCCGTGTTTGCTGCGGGTGAACATATAACATCAGAAACCGCAACCAAAAACTTGTCCGGCCAGAGATAATTTCCGTTTACTAATGTTCTGGTGCAATCAGGTTTTATTGTTGCCCTCTTACCACGCAGTATGGCGTCGGCCTCACTATGGCCGTGAGTTTTAACATGTTTTAACATATATATATATATATATATATATATTATATATATAATCGTTTGCGCAAGTATTCGTTATGATTTTCTGAATCGTAACGACGAAAGGATTCGAATCGACAAGTAGATGAATTAAGTTGATAGCATGAAACGTTCCTCATCTGAGGACGGGAAAGCCAAAGGCTCACAAGAAATAACTAAATACAGATGCAAACCTATTTACGTTGCCTTTTGGACTTATATGTCAGACTGCCTGAGCGGGGAATCGAACCCAGGACCTTTGAAACCAAAGGCCGAGGTCCTACCGCTGAGCCAGACTGACACGGCCAAAAGGAAACGTCCATACGCAGCATTTAACACTTTAACACGTGCATATATACATATAAACAAACACTTTCCAATCGCCTGGGTTCGATTCCCCGCTCAGGCAATCTGACATGTAAGTCCAAAAGGCAACGTTAACAGGTTTGCATCTGTATTTAGTTCCCCATCTATATAATTACCATAAATGTTAGCAAATGGAAAGCTTCTTTCACTTGAAAAGAATAACTAAATCATCGTTAACTTCAGTGGAGTAAGTCAAAGGGAACAATGTAACTGGTAAATTTAAATACCTTGTAAGTTCTCTCTCAATCAAGTCGACTTCAGAACCACTCCTCCTTTGTTCTAGCATTAAAGAGTTATTTATTTCAAAGAAAGATTTTATTATAAAAACACAAAAGAACTTGTCAAAAACTTTCAAAGAAATCTGCATATTAGTGGGAGTGATACAAAGTCGCTATTTCGACCAACAGGTTTGCTTTAATCCAAACTGAAATCAGGTTTAAAAAAAAATTCCCACCCGATAAACTTTATTTGATCCCGAGGGCTTTAAGGTCTGTCCGACTAGAAGAGGCAAAAGTACGTCAATAAATTAAGCCTCAGGCTGGCGTGAGCGATGGTCAACAAGATGAGGCCAGGTCAGTGATACACAGCAGACATGGGGAACAAGAGATCCATCTTGTGGCATTTCTGGACAGTGGACCAACCAGTGGTGTTTGGAACTAAGTAGATAGTACCAAAGAACCGCTACTATTGGGGACACTGGAACTTCTAAGCCTATATACTTAAAGGGTTTTAAGTGAAAAGCCTACTGAAGGGCTGCACGAAGATGCCGCATGTTTGCGTTCAGACAGTCCTAAACACATAATTGTCTTCCCAATACGCATGGGATCAACTTCAGCGAAAGTGTTAATCTCCATCTTTGCAATGCCAAAACTGATAAATCCTTGCGTCACGTAGGTCAAAGACAGTAACTCCGGAGAAGAAACTTTTCTGTAAACAAGTTTAAAAGTAAGACGCGATGGGGAAGTAATAACATTCCAGGCAAGTCATCCTATAAGCTAACTTGTATTTTCGGCAATCAGAATTCACCATGTTAACTGTAAACCTAACGGCATTCCTTTGGCCAGACCAATTACTGCAGAGTATTATAGGTTAGTACCAATCTGCCATAAGTCAGCACAACTACTGCTGTGCCGTCAGGGACCCTGATGCTCAATTTTTAATTGATGGGCTTGAAAGAGTGCAGCGTCGTGCTACCCGTACTGTGTTTAATAAATTCACTTATGGTGCCTGCGTGTCCGACATGATGAACAATTTAGAATGGCAGCCTTTGCATGTTCGAAGAAGGGATCGGCGACTTGGACTGTTACACAAGATTTTCCACAGAACACGATGTTGAATCCTATTGACTACCTTGTAGGCCTATCCCCTGATTACGTGGGCAGGCACGATCTCGTTAAGAAGATTACAAGATTTCAGTGCACAACAAATGTTCTAGCCAATTCTTTTTTTTTTCCGAAAACTATCCGTGACTGGAATGATTTAACAAGTAACACTGTGCAAAATGAAAACTTTATTGCATTCAACAAAAGTCTGGTTGCTCAGCATACTCCTATACAGTGCAGCCACTGTGATACATAGTTGTATTCGGGTTGTTTGTTTTTATTTTAGATGTTGTTATAATGCCTTATGGTGCTACGACTAATTTAAATAAATAAATAAATAAATAAATAAATAAATAAACTCCGCCAATCGAGGTTGATAATTCCAAGAATTTCAGATAGGACATATTAGCCAGACCCCTAAGACACTTTACATAACATCTGTGTACTATACATATAAGCACACGCTTGATTTCTGTCCATGTCTGTTATCAGGCAAGGTAACTGGTTATCAGGCATAGTGGACTGGTATACTCCAACATAGTTGTGAAGACCCCCAACCAAGAGGATATGTACATCTCCAGAATTGAACATAATAAATGTAAAAATAAGTTTAAGATGAATGTAAGGAGCACAGTGTGTGTAGCATTGTTTGATTTCTCTTCACAATGTTTGGCATTAAGCAAACCTCTCAAAATATGAATGGACTTGCGGTTTAGAGTCAAGAGTACTATAGAAACCCTTAGTGCACATCAATTCCCTATATTACAATTTTTTCTCCTCTTGTGCTGAGATCGTTATCGTTACCTAGCAACGGTTGTGACGAAATGTACCAGCATTTATCGCGATGGAAAGCTGGTACATTCACTCTCGGAGAAGCGCATTTTCGTTTCACATTCGTCTCTTGAACTTCTTGCAACTTCGTCGATGATGAATTTTTAAAATGTTTTTATAAGGTGGATGGAAGGCACACTCTTAACAAATAAAATAAAAAAAAGCAACCCAATTTGAGTTGGTTGCATGTCAGTAAGTTTCTTACCTAGTAGGTTGCTTGATAGAGTGGGGCGGTAAGAGTATAGTTCCTGCAGAACTTCCTACTCTGAAAAATTTGTTCGGAGGGGCAAACCATGCTATTTACAACATTCCCTGCCAACACAAACAACATAAAACGGCCCTACCTTCTAAAGATTTCGAAAAATTCGATTGCGTTGTATCCACTCAATGGGGCACGTATGAGCAAATTCGTTTGAATTTAGTCATGCACAAATGCCAAAAACGGAAACTTTGTAATCATGAGGGAAAAATAAAGCAGTGGGCAACACTGAGTTGTCTAAGGTGCGACGGCATTGCTTACAGGTTGACTTCTGGTGTACATTTACTTGTGAAGTGAGTTGCATCCCTTTAAAAACTCTGGGGATACAACCTACGACAATTTAGTTACGTGTGTTTCTTTTTATATGTTTGTGAAGACAAGGGGTTCCTTCTCCGCTATATATATAAAAAAAACATTTTGACTTTCAATTATCGCAATTTTTATTGACGAATTCAATACGGTAAAAATCTTTCAAATGATCTCCGTAGCAGGCGAATTTGGAGATTTTCCTCGTCGTCAAAAGCAATGAGGTGGGCCATGTTTCGGCTATTGTTGTTTCATATATTCGAAGATATGCCTGATCAATGCTTCTTCTGAGGTCAAAGAGTCTGTCTTCTTGTCCGGGGTTTTTTAATTTTTGCAGGAGGTACAGATATATGAGAGATCTAGTATTGGGGTTTGTTAACATCTCTGTAATATGTGGCACAGTGCCAAACCGATCCACTGTACTGTGACTAAGGTTGGCACTAACAACCTAGCTGTGGACGCGCCATAAAGCCTTAATCCTCCCCCTCCTTCTAAGTTATTGGACAAATAGTGTAAATGATACATTATAAACATATATTGGGGTAACGATAACCATTTACTAAAAAGCTGCCAGGCACTCCAAATAGTCAATCACTAAAAGAAAAAATTGATGATCGATATCTTCCACTACTATCGATTACAGGGCGTACATGCGCGGAAGGTGTTGTCGCCATTTTCTCACGAAAGATCTTTCCCGTTCAAGAGTTTATGTCTCAAAAGAAAATGACGCGAAAATAACATTTGGTCATCGTAAAACGGTTGAAAAATTTCCTTAATTTCATTTTTCTTTGAGGTTCTGACGGACATTGTGCCCTTGCAAATATAGTAAAAAGGTTTCCTAAAACATGTACTTAAAGGTGAAATGCTTCTAATTGGCCATTGTCAGACTAAAAAAATGAAAGTATCGATAGGTAGCACATTTTATTGTGGGTTTACATTCACAAGCTCAACATTCAGTGTTCACTCTATTGGCGTCACGAACAGATTGAAGTCGAGTAGGGTAGGAAGGCAAAAGTTACTCAAAAAGCTCCATGTTAAAATCCTTTTCCGGAAGCAGTGCACCATGTGCTCCTATATCCTGGTACAACTAACAGTTGCTATAGGTTCAGACAGTATCCTTTTTTCAACATTGTCTTTCAAGATGGATCCAAAGTTTTCACAGACATTCAGATCGGGAGAATTAGGGCCACTCTTCATTACCAAAGAAACATCAAGCTTTCTGAGTCACTTTTGACTGTCTACCCCGCTGTCTTCAATCTGTTCGTGACGCCAATAGAGTGAACATTGAATATTGAGCTTGTGAGTGTAAACCCACAAAAAAATGTGCTACCTATCGGTACTTTCATTTTGTTTCTATCATGATTGATTTACTCTGGGAGGGGGAGGGGGCTATCATAGGGGGCACCCATTAAAACCACCACACTCTGTCACTGACAGGCTGGACAATGTCGGAATTCGAGTTAGGGCATTGGTATTTTCGTTCTTTCTCAGATTAGTGTATTGTCATTACGCCAGTCTTTAAGATGAATGTTAATCCCCCTGTATTATCATTTACTGTTCATTAAGCCCAATGAAAAAATTAAAATACGAATTACGTGTGTTTCTACCTAACATGTTAGTAGGGGAACATACATTCAGAAAAAAAGCCGTGAACGTTAGCGTATTTGTTGGTATTTGTTCATTTTGTCTAATTTTGGTTTTCAACCAATTGTTGAGACACTTTTAGGCTGTATAGTTCTTGCATATTATTTTCGAATTAACGTCCATGACTGTTTGTTGATTTATGATTAATATCATACATTAGAGAGCCAATAAAAAGAATAACGGAATTACCCAATAATTTACGAATTTAAATCCACGAACAGGGCATGAATGCATACGTAAAGCTTGAAAAAGTCGGATAGCTTTGTGTGTGCAGTTTGACAAACCGAAGCACCAGATGAACATCTTTGCTCTGCACCTCATTACCCATCACTTACACCTTTGTCCTTTGTCCTGTTCAAAAACTAACTTATCTGTCGATTTAAAATCTTCCCTGCTGAAATAATCACTCTTTCACTAATATACTTCAACTTCACAGCCCTACGGCCAATGTATTGGACGGCTACTGAACGGCAAAAAACTAAGGCCGAACCAACAATGCAAGCTTTGTGAAGGAGCTCCAGGGACCCCGAGCAAGGCGAGCAGCAATAGCCGAGTGGCTAGCACCGTCGTCTCCAAACCAAGTGAATGACGGTTCGAATCCAGCGATTGACCCAACATATGAGACTTTAAAAACATGCATTCAATTCGGTACGGGCATTAAAGGGTTAAAGGTAACTAGAAGCGAATATCAGAAGAGATGGGAAGATGAGAGAAGAGAGGAAATAGAATAGAAGAGAATAGATGACAAGAGAAGTTGAGAGAGGAGAAGAAATAGAATAGGTGAGAAGAGACGAGAAGGGAAGAGAGAAATATAATCGAGTAGAAGAGAAGAGATAAGATGAGAAAGGAGAAGAGACGAGAAGAGAAGAGAGAAAATATAATAGAGTAGATGAAGAGAATAGATGAGACGAGAAGAGATGAGAAAATATCAAAAGTAGAAGAGAATAGATGAGAAGAGAAGATGAGAAAGGAGAAGAGAATAGAGGAGAAGAGACGAGTAGAACAGAGATTCGCCAAGATATAACGCTAGCGGTCATAGACTCTAGAGGATGGCTTCCTTAATTGGTATTTCAACAAACAATAGGCAAGTTTGCTCGGCACAACCATTCCTACTTTCCACATCGGTCCCGAGTGTGGACGATGGCAGCGAGGTGCGCAATAACACCCAATCCGAATAAGAGCCAACCTGTGGTCGATAAGGGACCCAATTACAGGGCAACGAAGAAATGGAAGGGCCAAACAGTAGAGGAAATGGACTGAGCCAGTGATTGTAGGAGACACTCAAAATGGCTTATTTTTATATTTTTGAATATGACTTCAAACTGGATTTAAAGCGTATATCCGTGAAGTTTAATTTCTGTAAACTAAGATCTTGGAAAATTTTTAAGTTTATAAAATAAAAATAGGCATGAAGACTCGTATTGTACTGGTTGAATTTCTCCATCAGGGATCTTCTACTATTAAATGAAAGATATGAAGTACGCCGTTGAAGCGTCATTCGTGTGACTATTCTTTCTACTTGTACATTAAATTTCTGATTATTTCTCCTGGTTAATAATTAACGTATAGTAATAATTACAACTAGCTGTATACCGGCGTAACAGACAGCAGTCCAGCAGGTCCCATCATGCCCCCCACACTCCCCCATTCCCCCTGCCCCCCCCCCGTACCCCCTGTTCACCCCGCCTGCCTGCATGCATTTGCTCCGTGCATGATGTGTTTGCTGCATTAGCCAAGCGTATTATATATACAGCTACCCAAATAGATGTAGATATTGCCGCATTAACATGACAGAACATGAAAATATCATTCAAGGTCACTGATACCACGACTAAAGTAAAGCAAGATAATCATGCTGTAATATGCGTAGGTACCATAGCGATACCATAGCCTAAGTATACATACGGCCAGTGATGGCGCCACCACCACTTCCCCCGAGAACGAGTTCCGAACGTTTACTACCCGCAACGAATAAAAATTGTTTCCTACAGTCTCAATTGAACCTTGGTACGACTAATTTCATTTGATTGATCCTGGTCACACTGTCCGAGTGGAGAGAAAAGAAGCGCCTATTGTTCCGAAATAAGTCTTGTAAAGTTACAGAAGGCCCATAGAAATGGCCTTTGATCGCCAGATGTAAAACGTCGCGCCGCAATTGCTACTCATCAGTATGCGGTGTGACAATTAATGAGGTCTGATTAATTCTGAAGGATGTGAGTCAAGATCCCCGAAACCTCATGCCCAACTTTATCCATTTACGAATTTAAATGCATATTAAAAAAAAAAGGCAAGTGGAAAATTTTAAATCATCAGACAATAGGTTTAAACATTAGCGTGGCTACACACAGCCGGACAGAGAGACAGATAGACATAACCTACATCAGAAGATAATTTGTTCTGCTTCGTACCGCGCAACACAACTCCGGTTGTGGTAAGGCATCCATTTCATCGGATTGTGAAAACGTCACCATCTAGACGTTTCAAGTTTAGTACCAGGGGAAAAAGTCCGGAACCGCCCCGAGTGCGCCCTGGACCCGAGCCCGACCTTTCCACACTGGACCCCGACTCGGGTCCGGACCCGACCCCGACTTTCAAGTCCTGCTTGAAGTCGGAACTTGAGACGCCGACTCCGGACCCATGTTTCAGTGTGGAAAGGGTCGGTGTGCGAGCCCACATTTTAGGGAAACGTTTTGAATCTTGGAGCGCTGATAAGCAATAGCGAGATAGAGGGAAAGTAGGAGGAGGGGATAGGAGCGAGAGAAGGTAGAAAGGAATAACGATAGCGCCGAAAATGTTATGGCGAGAGAAAGATTAACTAAAGTCCGGATCTTGAACGCGATGTCGGAGTTCAGTGAGGAAAGGGATAAGGAAGGAAGGGTGCCGAGTTTTGCTTGAGGGTACAAGTCGGGGCCCAAACAGTCCAGTGGGGAAAGGGTGTTAACTTGCTGCAACAAGAATTCGTAAAGTTCTACCATATGGCCATAACTTAAGGATGGATGGTTATCGGAAATTAGTTGCTGGGCTCACCTTTGACATACTCTGCCTCTACAGCAGCAGTATTTTCTTGGCTTAACGGAGATGTCGGTATATGCTTGTAGTTGACACACACAGGGTAGCAATTGGGGGAGGGGGGCATGGGCAAAGCAAACGAGCATAAACTTGGCCGAAGGAAATACATACTGTCCCGTGTGCCCCACGCCCCACACTTTTGGAATCCCGGGCTAGCCAAACACAGTCCAAGCGCCCCCGAACAGTAAGTCAACACATGAACGACAAGTAAAAATGCTAATAAGTGGGAAAATGCGTAGCGCAAAGTAGGATAAAGTGAGCAAACTTCTTAATGAGGGGGGGGGGGGGGGGGCGGCGTCAATATGTTGGCCTCGAGTCTCCAGAATTGTTGTTGTGGCCCTGGATACACCAACTAAGAAGATATGTAGATGATTAGAGCAATCTTTTCCGTGTTTCATCGTCATTGAAGTTAGTGACCTATTCTGAATTTTTAATGAAGACGTTGAATTAGTAACACGAAATGAAATTAAATTTTGTTTATTCTGTTCTCCCGCCAAAGAAGAAAAACAAATCTTCCAGCGAAAGTATTTGCCTTTTTATTTGGATCTTTGCAGTTTATTGTAAACTTTCCGCCATTTTACAAACGTATTTCACGTAATATACTGCATGTGGTAAACAAGACAAACAATAAGTTGCAGGCTGTTAAAGGCGCTGTCCAGGCATGGCACTCGGCTTGTCACCGCAGTTGCTGATAAGAGCTGGTGTTGGCCAGATTACGTATTAATCACACCAACTTTATCCATTGCTTCCTTTTTAGGGAGGATACCCCCCTCCCTCCCCGAATGTCTTCGGTGCCACCGGCCATTTACGATCTGTCATATGCTAGTACTTTTGTCTCCATCTTGATGGTATTCATCGTCGTCTCCATCTTCCCTGAGACTAAGCGCGTCAATTAGGCGATGATTTATGTCCTACTTTCTGAGTTTTTTTTTTATGTTTGCAGGAGGTACATATAAACGATAAGATCTAGATTTGGGGCTTTTCCAGATGTACTCCTTAACCTCCTGCGACCCAGCGTACAGTAAAACGGGGCAAAAAGTAAGTTTCCAGGCGCAAAGCGAGCTTTATGAGGGGTTCCGGGGACCGCGAGTAAAGCTAACTTCAATATCCCCGTGGTCAGCATCCCCCCCCCCCCCCGCCTCCAAATCAATAGAATGCCGGTTCGAATCCCACAACCGACTTTAGGAAAAAAATAAGTCTTACGGGTCTCAGGAAGTTAAAACGCAGTTTACCATAAACTGTTTTAAAAAACGTAGTAATTTTACTTTGACTTGCATGTAATAATAATAACAATAATATTTAAATATTAGTTGTACGTTATAGTATGCAGAAAGCAAGAAACTTGAGTTTTGGTTTGTATGTATGTTTAACAATTTCAAATAAAGTTTGTAACGTAGTGCATTTAACTTACAAATTTTAACACATACAATTCAACAAAACTGAACAAACCACATGCATCACATTTCACTATGTGATACTTTTACTACATCAATACGTGCTTGGGTATAGTAAATACTACCTCAAGTTGTAACACAGAAAATGTGTATAAAGAGAAAAGTTTAGAAAAAGTTTACGTATTAAACATTAATCGAATAATTACTACTAGCTGTACCTGGGCAGATCATCTACGCATGCGCGAGCAAAACAATATATTGGACAGAGTGAAATGAAATCGCCCCCGACCGTCCCCCTGTGTCCCCCATTTTCTTCCCCGCACTACTGCCATTGTGTGGCCTGCACACCTTCCCCCTGGCTCCCGCGGTCTGATGTTCTTGCCCCGCATTGTCAATGGATACCAAGCGATAATTCCGCAACAACGATCGCTTATGCAGTGATTGTTACTCAACCAACTCTGAAACTAAGGGTTTTCCTTTTTTTTTTAGCGAGCGTTAACTACTCTTGGTTACCTGTCCGACGAAGTCTTAAGGCACTAATAACCTTCATTATTGCAGCAATTGGTTTCCTATTTGACAGACACTGTTTGAAGCCAATTGTCTTCATCGTTTGTGGCCATTGTTCGGCTTCTACATTGCTAGCTCCCTTTTATTTTTAGCTGCCATTGGTCATAGGTGCGAGTCACTTCCTTCTGTCTACGATTTATATTGCTGCGTCACGTCTTCTTCCTTTTTAGTTCTTACACTCGCCCTTTTCTTTTGCTACCGTGCCCTTATTCATTGCTACCTCGCTGCTTCATCAAATAACTGCATTTGCTGTTTTACGTGAAGTATTGTTTTGTCTGTTAAAGCATTGTCTCCTCATTGCTGTTTAGGAAATTTGATCCGTTTGCATTGGCTGTCTTAATGGCGGGGTTTGCTGTGTCCGCATCTCATCCCTCTCGTGGATCGTCTACGGTTCGGACGAATTGTATTATAGCCTACAAATAGATGTTGTTAAAATCCAGTTTTAATTTGTGTGCTTAATATTTCTTAAATTTATTGAAATTTTATTAAATAGAGTTTATGACATACACATGTTCTCTTTTACCGCACGAGTTCCTTCATTTAGGTATTTTTAAAACAAGTTTGTAAATTCTCTTCTGTTTCTCAAAACTACTTCCTTAAATTAGAGTTTAAAATAATTTCTTTGAATAATACAGTTGGCAATCCTTTGACTGGGAGTCATTATTTTACTTTGCTTAAATAACATTGCCATGTTTTGTTCGCTTTTTTCCCCGAAAATGAACTTTTATTACATTATTTTCTAATTTTTTAATGTACAATTTTATGAAAAATGATTTCATTAACTGTTTTGTTCATGTGTTATAGGCTAAAAATAATAAATACATTATTTATAGTTGCAGAAAAATTGCAAAGGCCATGGCAATGAGTTTTCTCCTCCACTCACATCACGCCCTGAAATTTGATGGGTTCGTAAAAAAATTAAATTGCAGATCAAGGACCCAAGGTAATGAACGATATAGCACATAATAGCATAATAATTGCACCCATTTGTAAAAATTATCACTCATTAAAAAGATTCATAAAACCAAGAACTCAAAGAACCTCCCTAAAACATCTATATATTCTTGATAAAATCTATCAAATCTTTCTTTAAAACCATTTTTAAGAATTGATAAGGATGCGTCGAGACAACCGTCGATGGGAGGTAGTTTCAGTCGTCTTACCAAAGTCTTGTATAATTATATTTAGGCAAACTTAATAACACTAGACAGAAGCACCTTGTTTCTAAAAAGTTGGTAGATTATGGACAAAAGGCACGTTAACGATAAGTTATTTGCGTCAATATCACTGTGACTGTTCTGACAGAGTTTAGTACACCTCAAAGAGTAAAATGTTTACTGAACTTAAGCAAAAAGCTTCAAAACTTTAAAAATTCCAAACTTTAGTTTAGCTGGAATCTAGATTTGAAGGTGACGAACCGTAGAAATTTGAGTTAGCGGTTACCGCAAAACTAAGCCCACTACCAATACATGCGTCAAATTCCGAAGATGGTTATAATCCAGTAAGGGATCCAAAACTTAAAGCCTCCATCCTTTTAATGCCTGGCTTGTTGGGTGTAATTAGCCCTGACCGTAACACGTGTTGGAGGGCTTTTCTTGGGATGTGAGATTAGTCCTATTAGGCATCTACACCAGGATCAGAACCTTTAATCCCAGCTTCCGTTTCAGCTGGCCTGGCGTCCCCTCACAGGTCGGCTCCTGCGCCCCGAGCCCGTCAAAGTAGCTAATAACCCTGACGCGTGCTGCCATCTCACGGGAATTGCTTTAATCACACTCCTAAGACTCAATAATGAGGCTGAGAGAAGTGTAGAATTCCAATCGGGTCGTTGGTGCCGCTAGACTTCGAAAACCACGTCCGTAATTGTACAAAAAAAAAAGGAATATTATGTTGGAGGCCTTTGGCAGAAATAAGTTTTAAACTTTTGCTTCAGATTTCTGCAATTAAAGTGAAGTCGTAAATTCCTAAACGAAACCGGAAATGTTCTTTTTTTGGGGACAAGTAAGTTGAACTGAAATGTTCAACGCCTACTAGAGAGACATTAGTTTTCTGTATGCGTGCAGCTTGATGTTTCGTTAAGGGATAAAATTAATCATTAGCCAGTGTGTACTGGCACTCTGGAAGTTTCATAAAGTGAGAATTATTTCAATACAGAGAAAGAAAGGACTAACTATTGAAAAATTGGCAACCGACGATTTCTTCAACTCTTGTTAACGGCACGCAAACAGCAACGAACATTGTGGCATCGATTTTTTAAAGGTAAACGAGATTCGATATAGACGAGATTCGATCTCGTGTGCTTTTTGCTTGTAGACTGAATGCAGTGTCATCCACTCGGCTGTGCCTTGATCGTTGTTCTCGGGTTATCATGGAATGCTAAAAAATCTCGCTTTTTGTCACAGGACTTACTCATTATCATGCTTGTGTCAGGCGTTTTTGAGTGATTGCCATGTTTTCCTTTTATTTCGAACCTAAAAATGAGACTAACTATCTTGTTTTCCTTCCCTTTTGCATCTAAAACCCCCAAGTCGAGACGTTAGGAAAAGAATGGCATTAAATCAATGAAGAAGTGATGTCGTTATGAACAAAAGAACCTCCGATAAAATAAGTTCAGTGTTATTGTAACGTGTAAGGCAGTTAAACAACGTATTAACAGTTCCTTCACAACAAGACACATTTCAATTACAGTTTCATTTTACATAACACCCGGAATTTATTCACTGTTTAACCTTCAGTTTTTTTGAGTCTGGTTATTGAATCCTTATAAGTTTTTAAGTTACATCAGTGATCTAACGCGTCCTTCAAAAGTTAAGAATTTGATTTTGAAAACATCCACGATGGTCATTAAGCTCCTACGATGACCCACTGATGTGTCACTGCTATTAACGTGTTAGACGGAAATATTGTACTTCGTGAAATATCTAAAAGAAAAAAGTTAAAAACTTCGGTAGTGGTTTATTGCAAAATTTAAATTACATAAGAGTAGAACAACCACGACTTTGTACACCCGTACAGTAGAGTTCAAAACAATTGTAAATTATGGTAGCGAATCAATTATAAAATCAAGTAGGCCCGGTTTAATTATAGAATTATCGAGTTACATACTGGACGAAAAAGACGCCCAAAACAAAACACGAAGTACGATTTTGCAATTCAGATCAAGAAGTAGAGCAAAACAAGACACAAAAAAAAGCAACGATCTGACTCAAAACCTTGGGATGTTTGGTTGGAAAGGAGTTCACAAACATTACACAACAATACTGCGACGTAGCTTAAGTCAAATACATACAACACATTAACTCCATAGAAATGGATAAAAACAACAAAACACACAATCGACAAAAATCGTGATAAAATTTTAAAACCAATTCTAAAAAAGGACCTAAGTCAGGGCAAAACTTGATTGTAGGACATCCTCGACCTCGTTCCTGCGAATGCAGGCTTGGAAATGAAGAACGCTCTGTCCGCACTTCCAAGCCTGGATTTGCAGGAAGGAGGTCGGGTTGCCCTAATTATCAGGTTTTGTCCTCACTTAAGTCCTTTTTAGAATTGGTTTTAAAATTTCATCACGATTCTTATTGATTGTATTCTTTGTAATTTTGGTGGGCAAGTGGCTTGATGGTTTTACATGGTCGTCTCATGTGCCAGATGCCCTGGGTTCGATCCCGGCGTCATCCACCCCTGGCATTTTTGGGAAGAGAAGGGCCCTGAGATGTCTCGTGCTCATGTCGATTGTGGCATGTAAAAGAACCTAGAAGTTTTTAATGGGATTTACCCAGTGAAATTGTCCCTCTCTCCTTCTGGCGGCGGGCTCATGCGCGTTAAAAGCTTAAAGGCTTTGTTGTTTTGATCCAGTTCTGTAGAATTTAAAGTGTTTTAATGTGACTTAAGCCACTTAAAGCTTGTGAGGCTTGATAATGAAGGACGAATATAGGTGCGAAACGTCGTATTATTGTGTAATATTTGTGCACACCTTTGACTTTATTTACTTATAGTGCTGTTTCTCCCTTCCGGGTTTCATGCGGGAAAGATGTAAATTGTACATTTTTTTTAATAAGGTGTAGATTTTCGCAAATACACTTGCCAAACTAACAAAAAAATGGCGAAAACTTAAAAAAGCGAAGCAAAACATAAAGGTTGTACCAAATAAAGATGTTAAAAAATAGTCCCAACTGTAATTTTAAGAACAGCATTCTGTAAAAATCATTAGCATGAAGAACCAGCGACGAATTGCAGTCAAAATGTCTGCATCTTCATTGCCTTTATCGCTTCAAGAACAAACAAATATACCACTACAAATTCCTTTTATTGTTTGCTAAATCATGTTCGCAAACTCGCGGGAGTTTATTTTACCGGCTAATGAACACTATCTTAAAGCCATAAAGCTAAATTGCACGCCGCTACATTCATCGTGCCGGTCGCATTGTGTGCCAAAATCCCTGATAAATCCCTGCTCAACCCTAACATCGAATGTTCTGGAAAATAATAACTGCGCCATTTTACGAGCTGTCTTGGGAAATGTTTATGACCAATATTGGCCACTTGCTCCCAGTGCCACGGCCTCTGTGTTGCTCTACCCAACCTTGGTCTTGGGCTAAAGCCTGCTCGGGCTGTTTAGGCCTAGCGGGCGAATTCAAATGGCGGCCAAGAGCCAGGTCGGTATCACAAACACATTAAGCTCTTTATTCATGCAAATTAACTTCATTACCAGAACCAGTTCCCTCCAGCGCTAATGACAGCTAATAAGCCTGGCGCCACCACAGCCACTCTCTCTTGCCTGACAGCCTCGAGCGCATCTGCCCGCCTCGAGACAGCCAAAATGCAGGCAGCAAACGTCAACCATCAGCTCAAAACATAAACAGGTAGTTCTGGCAGGGTTTTCGCTCTTTCAAGTCTTGGTCGATTGAGTTTTAGTGCGGGGAAATTTTAGAAAATGGTCGTGGTTTGCGCCACCTTAAATGCCGGCGATGCCTTTCTCAGGTCCTTCTGCTTCCCACCAAAACAGTTTCCTTTTGTCCTTTAGGGTCAGGAAAATAGCCTGGATTTGAAGGGGTGCGGTAGAAAAAACTAATAAGAATTTAACGAAAGCATCGATAAAAACTAACTCATTAAGAAAACTGTATCCTAAGACGCTATCAACTGTCAGGCTACGGATCATGGTCGCGGTGTTTCCTTCTTCCTATGTGAAGGTTTACGTCAGAAATTTTAGACGAATTTTCTTAACAATTAGGCCAGATTAGCATACCCGAAAACAGCAGCCAAACTGCAATTGAAGCAGTTGGACAAACAGTTGAAGACGTCTATCACGTCTTGAGGGGTTAATGCCAATGACAAGGGACATACAGGAAATTTTTGGATGTTTAGAACAACAAAGTGAAGTTAGTATGAATTTTCAATGGAAATACAACACATCTAGAGCACGCAGTACGTCTATCAATGGCAATGAACACCCCCCCCGCATAGTTGAGGACGTTTAACAGTTTCGAGTAATGAGTGCCGATGACAATGAACACAAGACATTTTGTACAAGACATGTCTTGAGCTGTTAGTATCATTTTCAATGGAAATACAACACATTTGAGGACGCGTAGCACGTCTTGAGAGGTTATTATCAATGGCAATGGATACACCGCATAGTTAGCCACCTTGAAGAATGAGTGTCGATGACAGTGGACATGAAGGACATGTCTTGAGCAATTACCGTCATTTTCGCCAGGAATACAACACTGTGTTAGTCTTGAGAGGTTGTAATCAATGACAATGGACACACCGCACAGTTGAGGACGTTTAGCACGTCTGGATGAGTAACTGGCGTCGTCAACGGACTCACAGCTCGTCCTGGGTGGTTAGTATTGATGTCAGTCGACATACCACCCAGTTCAAAAGTTAATCATATTTTGAGAAGTTCGCGAAGTTTCGTCGAATGTGTTTTGTAGTTTATTGTGTTATCAATGCAATTAAGGAAAATTGGAAATTAGCCAATAGCGAAAATCATACACTAGAAATAACGTAGTTCAGTAATCCACCTTTATGCACTTACGTTTCGTCGGAGTGGCATGACCCTGATTCGAACCGGCTGCCCAGTTCGTCCCCAGATCACTTGCATAGTGCCTTAATCGCTATGGCCACATCCTCCACTGGCAAAAAGATAACTCACTGGACCCGTTATTAAGGTCATAGCGATTAAGGAGCTATTCAAGTGATCTGGGGGCGAACTGGGTAGCCGGTTCGAATCCGGGTCATGCCACTCCGACGAAACGTAACTGCATAAAGGTGGCTTACTGAACTACGTTATTTCTAGTGTATGATTTTCGCTATTGGCTAATTTCCAATTTTCATTAATATTATTTCCAGTGATTTATGTCTATTTATTTATCAATACAACACAGTGCATCAAGATGCGTAATGGAATACCCCAGGAACGATTTATTTTACGGGGTGGGGGGCGGGAGGGGGAGGAGAGAGGAGTTTGGGGGTCGCACTCCCTTCACTAATGTTTGGTCGATCGTAAAATGGTCGACAAAATTAAATACTTCTTTAGAAGCAGGAATCCAATTGGTCGTGTCACCTCGACGAAATTGTACAGTTAATAATAACGTTTGCCAGTAATTAGTTTACAGTGGAATCGTTTTACCCTGCAGTTTAACTAAATAGTCACACCCAATCGAGACACGTCACTGCTGCATAATAAGAACGACAGGTAACTGAGGAAAGGTAGTATGCAGGACCGGATTTCGCCTGTAGCCACCTGTAGGTAGTATGGAACGGTCGGCAATTTTTGAAGGTCCAAGCGGCAGGTGTTAAGTGGAATAGACCACCATCATTTCGGTTGTTTTTTTTGCCGCATGAGGGAGTAAACCGGAGTACCTGGAGGAAATCCTCGTGCAACGGGCGGGAAACAACCGAAGAAAAACCCGTACATATACACTTCCCTTCACCCGGATCGAACCCGGGTTTTTAAGAAGCCAGAGATGTACAGCCGGGACCAAGACGCCTATCGAATCTGACGCCCCAGTGCTAGCAGCTACCAGTGTACCCGTAGGTTCATCACAGTACCCCCTCTTCCAAAACGTACAGTTACTCACCTCTTGCTTTCAGAGAACTTTCAACATCCCCCAACCCCAGTACCTCTTATAATATTTACATTTTTTCCCAATCCATTGGAAACTGGTATGCAAATAATTATTGTTCCTATGGGAACGGTCATTAGTTACGGCTGGCGGGGGGGGGGTGGAAGCCCAACCAAATTTCGATGACCCTCCCGTTCCAATCCAATAAATACGCGCGATTAAACGAGTCGGCAAATTTGCTTCACTCTCCCAAATTTTAGCCGTTCTCGACATCCCTATGCCACAAACCTTGTATAAATACATTAATACCATTTCACTAAGTTAAAATCTTCATAGCTTAGTGAAAAGTAAGTTCACTACGTGAAATCTACTAAAAATAAACGCCGTTAGGTTTAAACAATTCTGAAATTCAATCAAGGATATCAATAACGGCTCTTTTCCCTTTTCCCCAACCGGAAGTCCTAAGTTACCGATAAGCAGGAACCATAAAATGGCAGGAAATGAAGTCATAAAAGAAAGTGGAGCACCAAAATGGCTTCTGCAAGTAAAATCGGTTACTTTAAGAAATGATGGCGGTTTGCTATTAGAAAGAAAGCATGCATGCATCTGCCTCCAAATTTTAAAAAATCATGGTAAGCCAAATTTATGTCACTTGAGTTTAAAAGAAATGGTGGTTTAGGTCCATAATCAATATTAAATTCAAAAAAGTATTTATTCAACACACTAATGCGCGGCCAGGCTTTAGATGCGTTTTTTAAATATTTGTTTTTTTGTTGTTTTTTTAATGAGCCGTACCGTTTTAGAATATTAGTGTACGCGTAAGGAATAATGTTGTATACAGAAGAATTTCTGTGAACTATTGAACACCGTTAACGTAAACAAGAAAAGTAACTTCTCTCTCTTTTGGTTGTCATTAAGAGGGTCAATCGATCCATCCAAAGTTTGCTTGGCAAGTATGGTCATCACACTTGGTCAAAGACATCAATAAAAGCGGAAGCGTTTCACATTTGTTTTCTACCAATTTTTTTAAATCTTGTTTTTTCTGGGGGGATGGGGTGGTGGCGCTGTGTAGTACGTCTTAGGATGGTGGCTTAAGATGCGTAACCTTGAATCGATTAAATTGAGGTGTAAATTAAGCTTTAGCGCCACCTTACTTAACCGTTCAGGACTCACTTAACACTGAACACTACCGGTTTCTAGAACGTGCATTCTGAACCTGCAGCAGCAGTCAGTTTGTACGTGTTCAGTATTCTCATTGGAGACCTAGCTAAACTGCTTTCACGGATAAATTTTCTCTTTCTCTTGTATTTTTATAAGAATTTAGCCCAATCGCTGACCTATTTCCATTTTCGTCGTAAATTAGGCTGGAGGTTTTGGAAGGCACGTCGCCTTGCGATGAATATTTATTATTATTATTGTTATTTATTTATGAAGGTTAATAATTGAGAGGCGAAGTGTCGCGCAGATTGGCCTTATTAAGATACAGTACCGAATTTTACGCGTCTCAAGTTTCCGGTCTTTTCCCCTCCCATTTTTATCGCATTTTCAATTTTATAAAAAAACAAAAATAAATTTGAGTAACACGCATCGGCTTCGTTCTGGGGTGTAATGGCTTAAAGGTAATTCGAAAAATAACTCCATAGTAAAAACATACATAGTAAAAATGTAGTAGAGCCAACATTACGCACTTACGGCATGTTTCATTTGAGAGTCATGACTGCGATTTGAACCAGAAAAGTAGTCTTTATCTAATACCCAGGGACCTTCAACCATTCTATCGGGTCGGTCCACTCAGTATTACGGCGCGTTTACGCAACGACTTGCCTTTACATTCTCGCAACTTGAATTTCATCGCGATTGCAAAGGTGTCGTTGCCATGGTAACAACGCTACCTGGATTAGCTAAATACGACATCGTTTGAGCAAATGCTTGCAGTCTTGTTACTCGTGACAATAAGATAAAGAATTCCTCCTGACGAAACCAACAATTTTTCCACATCTCTTCTAAACTGAATTATTGACTCGTTTCGTTGTGAGCTAGCAGAGCTAAAACAGTCGCCATGTTGGAATTTTAGAAATTTCTTGCGTCTAGCTGCGAGAATGCAAAGGAGAGTCGTTGCTTAAACGCGCCCTTAACCAAAAACGCGAGAAACAGTTCGATATTTAACACTAAATCTGAAACGCGTCTGACGTCACTGATCCGATTTCGCACCATTTTACTGATTCTTCCATCTCATTGGCTGTTGATTTGCTGATGAATTGACGCAAAATTGGACTAACAAACGAAATAATAGTCATCATCAAACGTAAGCCGGACCGCTCCAATTGTTTAAGTTGTTTTAAAGTGCATTAAGCGACTAGTGCAATCGACAATGCGACTGAAAATCCCAACTTTTGTTATCAGACGGAGAGCACCGTCACAAGCGATCATCGTGAAAACATGCCATTGTTTTGGTTTCGAAGTATTGACGTCACCAACTCTCATCTTGGAAATCTCGTAAAAAATGTCGTTTTGTTAATGTATATCTTAACGTTCAGTAAAGATTGAGCGATCAGATATTTCATAATTATAATAATAATAATAATAAAATAATTAAAATGTTTATTTGCTCCAGCTAAAAAGCAAAATGGAAATGCAAGGATCCAGGGAGGACCACTAACAGGCACACCAAGGTTTAAAAAAAAAAATATATATAAAAACTTTAAAATCATCCAGTTATTTAATAAGTTTTAATATGCAGAGTATGCTCATCAAGTTTAAGATTTATGTGTTTAAAATTTTAATAAAATGTTACGGACAGTTTTCCGGACGAAGTAGGTGCGCCTTCAGATCGCACTTGTTTAGTAGTTTCCGAAAAATGTAAACCGATGGGGCCGAAACAATATCGTCGCTCATTGAATTCCACGCAGCGATCACTCTTATTCATTAATTTTGTTAAAAACTGCTGCTAGTTGAAACAAACCAATTTGTTGGCATCAAAAAACCAAGCGTCGTCTGCTTCGAGGATTGGTTTGGGAGGAAAGACGTCACCAAATGAATCTTGCTCGTGTACACTTTACCGCGGGAATTACCTGTGCTATGCTGTACCTTAGATGCCGTTAATTAAGTAAACCGACCCGGCAGAACGGTCGAAGATCCCTGCTGCTACTTTCATCGTCCGACAGATACAAACGGCGTAGTTCCGCCACCTTTTGGACTTAGGTTTACAGCAAATAGATTTGCAACTGTATTATTTGTCACTAATCGAGCCGATTTGGTTTTTCGGCCAGTTTTACCGTTCGGTGCCATAATAACGATCTTGAGAAGGCCAGGTATACGCGTAGAAATCCGAGTCAGACAGGGGCTTGTCGTCTCGTCGTCCCTCGTCCTCGTCGATTCGCATGGATACACTCTACACATATCAAGGACCGCGGTAGCAGTCCTTATGTAAGCCTCAGCATGAACTTCCATGTTAAACGTCAAACTTTGAACTCCTATAGTCTCGCCCAGAATTGACATAGACCAACGAAATTCGGTATTTGGGGTCGTGTCGTAACTATTTCACTACATTACAAATTTTAATGACAACAATCAAACCGTTCGGCGTCCACAGCATGGCCATTTCGTGTTGTTGATGTTGTTCAGTCACCTGGAGACCGAACCACTGAACCGATTTTCAAGTTCTATAGCTTAAAACGTAGGTATGGACAAGGCCTAGGGCCTTTCGCATGCTATTTTAATGTAACTACATTATTATTGACACGGAAAGCCAAATGGGTTAGAACTTTTGTTCTCACCTATAGATCGAACCAATGAACCAATTTTCAATTTGTACAGCTCAAAATGTAGGTATTAACACCGATCAGGGCCTTTTGAACAATATTTTGATGTTACTGCAGTATTCGCATCGGCAGACCAATTATTATTGTAGAGCGCTGGGCAGAAATCATTGAGTGGAGTAACAAATTTTTGCAGAAATTTTGCAGAAAACATAAATTTGGTACACAAGTCTTTCTTAACAGTAAAATCGAACCAGCCATGGACCCCAATGAAATACCCAAAGTGCCATCAGGCCCCCCCCCCC
>JAHWFP010226002.1:71543-87928 GCA_023313725.1 Lithobius niger
CAGTGACCCAAAAAAACAAGCTGGAGCTTCTTTTACACGTATTAGTGCGACGCTGATGGCTTACATGTCTTTTTCTAATATCTGTTCCTTTAGGCCTTTAAGTTTTTTAAGGCTTACCTACGTATTTTATACGCTTAAGCGTTTTTTTAATTCTAATAATGAAAGGTGTGAAACAAGCAGAAGCCTTATTGAAGAACAATCCGGGTTTTTTTAAATATTTTTTTTAATAATTATTATTAAAATCTTTGGAAGTCGCACTGAACGTCTTTATTGTTAACATTTCTCATGTTCTAAATTATTATTTGTACCACTCGGTTGTTCAGAGCGATCTGAGAAGCTTACTAGTTTTTGCTATCCCGGTCAACTTCCGGTTATGGCCGGGGATTTAACTTCGATGATAAAACGCTTCTCAGGTCGCCCTGGACAACGTACGAGTAAATAATAATGACTTCGAACGTGAGACAAGTTATCAATAAAAACGTTCAGCGCGAGTTCCATTGATGATAATAGCGCGTAAGCGTCAAATTTAATAACGCACAATTGTTGTACAATAAGGCTTCTGGTTGGTGTCTCCCCTTTCATTATATGCATAGAGTGTATCCATGCGACGTGCGCGCGCGCGCGCGAGGGACGACGGGATGACAAGCACCCTGCTGGCTTACTCGAGGGGTGCGACAAAGGCTTGAGTAGTGTGCTTGATTTACTGATTTACCTTTGATTTACTGATTTATTTTTGATTTACTGATTTACATTGATTTACTGATTTACAATGATTTCCTGATTTAGGATGATTTTCTTAATTATACGATTTACAGTGATTTACTCTTGATTTACTGATTTACCAGTGATTTACTGATTTGCTTCTGATTTATTGATTTACAATGATTCCTGATTTACACGATTTACCCTTGATGTATTGATTTACCAGTGATTTACCCTTGATTTACTGATTTACAGTGATTTACTGATTTATTGATTTACGAATCTGTAAATCAGACGGTTGTCATGATTTATACGCTTGTCGGATCCCTCTGGCTTACTACGTTATTTTTTGCATATGCTTTTTTCTGTTGGAATATTTTCGAAATGCCTTCATTTCACGTTATTTGCAGCGATGCTGTTCCTATGCCATTTCTTCGTTTTTCCTTTGGTTTAATCCCCTACTAAATTGCTTGTTTATTTGAAAACGGTAGGTTTCCAGTTGAAACGTTACTTTTGCAACAGCATTCATTTTTTTCCGCCTCTACGATTACCTACGAAGAACACTTAAACATCTGACTTAGATTTTACCAAACTGCAATCACCCAAAAATTTTACTAGAACTTTCGTCTCTAAAGATGTAGGTAGAATTTTATTACTTTTCCAACCATTACTTCCAGCAGCACTCTGGTTATTACTATAAGAACATTAAGAGCTCTCGGCTTCTAATCATAGGATTAGAACTTTTTTTTTGAGTTCGTTTTTTTCCTTTCCGTCTCATATTCTTTGGAGTCGTAAACCTTTTAAGCCGAGTTTTCCACTTTTTGGGGTCAATTTTGAGATCGGTCGGCTCTAATGCCTTTCCTTCCTCGATGGAGCATAAAATTGCCATTTTGTAAGACGGAAGTAATTAAGATGAGCCGTAGCGATATGGCAGCAATACGCCAATAAGTTCTGTTCTATAGCTAACAGGGCACCGGAAGGACTGCCAGGCTTCATGGACCCCAAAATACCGGTCATTATAGCCCTACTTCTCTTATCGTAAACAACGGTTTTAAGGGGCAGATTTGTGTGAGAATGGATGGATTGGGGTCATTGGCATGAAATAAAGCTGAAAGCAAAGAGAACAATTTTTTTTTAAATTCTATTAAAGGGATCGAGAAGGGGCGTATTCACATGGGGGCAATTGCGGCACGTACCCTTTCCCCTTGTACCCAATGCTGTTTTTTTAACCCCAGATGCCCCCTTGTTTTCCTGTCCTTGCCTCACCATCAGGGAGGAAGGGAAAACAAAACCCCAACGAAACGGGGGGGCAACAAAATACAAATGTAGCAAGCAACTCCCCATATAAAAAAAAGTCCTGAAAAAATTTGTTCAATTGCCCCTTTTCTTCAAGTCTACACCCCTCCCCCTTTTTTCTATACTGTGACCGGTCATTATTTATGTCTGGTCACTATTTTATGGTTACCGAGGCGGTCACCAATTTAATTACATTCCCACCAAATTTGCAACCAACGTGGGAGGATACCGTTTAAACGTGTGTCGATAAGGCTCCTACTATCTGTTTTATTCTATAAAATATAAAATATTAGGCTTCGGGTGGGGTTACGGCATTTACATGAAATTATTTAAATAATTTATTTATTGCTAAAAATTATTTATTGACGGAGTTGGCATTGCATGCCATGTTACGAATTTTTAGTGTTTTCCAATGTTTCAGCTAAAGCCCCGTGAGAAAAGCTGGCCTAGCTACACCGCATAACATACGCCGGTTTAGTAGAATCCATGTTTTTGCAATGCCCCCCATTCATTGTCGCAACTCACAAGCCGTATCTCACCTAGCTTTGAATTGGCGTTCTTGATGTTTGCATTCTTGGTAGATGGCTCCTTCACCCAAACACACTCACCACACTTCATGCATGAAGACTTCGCACAATATTCATAGCTTTGGCGATGAAGTGCTTTTAATAAGGAATAGAGCATATGATCTTGTAATTAAACGTTTAAACAGGATTCACCGTTGAATGTTGTTTGGTGTCGACGCGAGCTGTCACCACGTGCTTCGTTGTGATTGGCTTTCACAATGACTGCTTTCCCCATGTGCTGACCCTCGCGTAAAGTTCGGGGCAAGCAATACATATACTATATATTGCTGATTATGCCAAGCAACCATGGACCGTCCTGCACTTTTATGCTGAGCTCTCTCACCGATCAAACACCACGACCATTTTTGGTACAATAACTTGAATGAGGAAGGAAGCGCCAAATCTGGCAAAACTTATCCTATAGAACACGACATGAAATGTTGGTGTTAGTGTTCAAAAGCGGCCTTCAGACCGGAGATGGCCTGGTCACAAAACTCTGAACAATAACTATTCATTAAGCAAAGGAGAAGAGAAGCTTGACTTCGAAGGTGGGAGAGGTAAGGCGATGGTTGGAGGGGGTGGGGGTGGAGTCGTTGCAGACGAATGGCTGTTCTGATAATGTGGTGTCCTCGTGACGGCTTCCGTCTGGCCCCAGATTAACGGAGGCCGTTATCAGCGAAAACCGATCACGTCCGCACCCAACGACGAACACCGTTCGGTCCAGTCAGTGGGTCCACGCCAAATCTTAGTGGAGATGGCATAGCAGGGGGCACGTGACCGCGACCTGGACGCCTCCAAGACCACCAATCCACTTCCTTTTTTTCCCCCCTTCCATTTTCTTTTTATTTCTAGGTGTGTTGTGGGTAATGGGTCTCCCGTTTTGGTGGCAACCGTAGCGCTGTTGCAGTGCAACGCAAACTCCAAATCGATGCAATGATAAATTTAATCGGATTAATCATCGTGTTCTAGCTGCTCTTTTATCGGGCGATCAGTGCGAGGATTAATCTGTTGCATTAACTCATTAAATTGCGTTATTTCTGGAAAAGAGGAAAGGTAATTTATGAACTTCAAAATTAAGAAAAGGAGCTGCGGCCGGAGTAAACAAATTTGCTTTGCCGAGAAAAACGAGGCAACGGAATGTTTCCGAGTGAAAGGAAGTTAGGGACCGGTCATTATTTATCTCCTGGGAGGGGCGGGGGGGTGGGGGGGGGGGGTTGAAGAAATTTGGGAGAGAGATTAACAAAAAAAAACACTAACCAAACTGGAGGAAACTGGACTCTCAAGTGTTAAAATCAATCAGATGGGTTTCAGAGATTTTGACACTCAGATATTAAAATTGATGAGATGGGTTTGGAAGACTTTGATTCTCAGTTAATAAACTTAATCAGAAGGGTTTCGGAGATTTTGACTCTCAGAATCACATATCTTTAAAATCACATATCGTCGTTGATTATTATAGGGAAACAAAAAATGTATGTTGACCTAACAGTTTTAACACATAAAATGAAACCTAAAAGTTCATGTGTCACATCTTTCTAGCAACTGCAGCAAACCACTGACACACAAGTCCGCCAGTGCTCCAATATTATATTTTTTATGGTTTTTTATTAAGGTGGAACCCTTAAAAACAGTTTTCACCGACAAATAACCTCCTAAATTTGATGCGAGTTTGCATCAGAGAAACGCCTACCCCATTCTTCTTGGCAGCAGTATGTTAAGGGCCAGTCTTGGAGGCACGTGTTGTAATGCATATTTTATGGCTACCATAGCCGGGCCCAAATTTTTAATTAGAAGTTGAAAATGAAGAAGCACTTAAAACGTGACGGCCTTTGGATTAACTGAGAAGAAATTACGATAAGAGCGGGGCGCAGCAGGCGTGAACATCATTGGGTTGCAGCCTGCTCGCTATACATCCTAAAGTGTGATAAGCATCCTTCATTCTGTTTCCACGCTAACACTCACGCTAATGGAACGAGTGTATTACGACTCTTATTAAAGCCATACGTAAGATACATAGTTTTTTTTTCTCCGTCAACGAATGGGCTCGGTTTCTGCTTGACTCACGAAAACGTTCACCGGAAGCAAACATTCTTGACACCTCTGTGATCATTCCCGGCTTACGTCAAGGATTGATAAGGAACTTTAATCTTGAAGGTCTTTCACATCTCGAAATTTAAGGCAGCTTTTGTTAACGAACACGGTCACAGTGCAACGTAGAAATACAACATCGCCAGTGAGTAGCGAGATTTGTAAAACTGAACTGGAGGACTTTCAGTTATCAAGGTGTCATACATGATGGCTAGTATTAAAAAAACGCTTAAGCGTGTAAAGACGGATGCAAGCCTTAAAAACACTTAACGCTAAACACGAACAGAAGCGAGAAGAACAAATGTATGTCGTCAGTTTCTTTCAAGGTAAAGGTTGTGAAAGAATTTTTAGTGTCCCATAATTCTTTACACGTATTGGTGCGACGCTAATGTTTACATGCCGTTTATTTTGTATTTGCTCCTTTAGAGCATTACATTTTTTTCAGGCTTACTACATCCGTATTTCGTACGCTTAAACGTTGTCTAATACTAATATCTGTTATTTTTTAAGTCATAAAAATTTAAAATTGGTTAATTGGGTCGATCTGTAGGGGAGAGCAAAATGTCTCAACAAGAACAGCAACAAGAATATTGTTGTCACATTGAAATAGTGTTCACATGCCCTGGTGAACTACAAAAATTAAAAATCGTTTCATTGTTTCGCTCTCTAGTTGACAGCTATAAAGCTGTGATAATTGAAAAAACGGTTCATTGGTTCGATCTCCAGGTCAGGGTAAAGAGTCCCAACAACAACAAGAAATGATCATTTTATGGAGTCTGGACGGTCCAGTTGTTGTCATTACAATTTGCAATGCAGTGAAATACACAACCCAAAATATATAATTTCGTTGGTCTATGTCAGTTTTGAGGGAAACTAGGATGTCAAAGTTTCACGTTTACCATGCAATTTCATTCTGAGGCTTACATAAGCCTCATTAAGGTTACTTTATCCTTATCTTTCAGTGTACTAGTATGTTATCTTCCAGGTATAATGATTATAGCTTGAAGATAACCTGCTAGTACATAGGACAGATAAGGTATAAAGTACGTTAGTCGTCGTATCTAGGGTACTACGATGGGTGTTCCTGTAACGGCCCCCGCGCACTGGGTGGCCAGGTCGTACAGCCAGTAGTCATCACGTCCAAAAAACACGGCGACGTGCCGCACAGCCACGTCCGTTTTTCATTAATAATTTTCGATCACGTAGTAAAAAATGAACACGGAGAAATCATGGCTGCCCTGTGGTCGCCTGTGTGTGCGCCCCGGAATCTCAATGGCACTGCAACTGACTGGCTGCGGTGGCCAAGTGCGCGGTGCTACATATACCGTAAGCGTTCTCGTTAGCAGCAGCGACCTAGTTGCGCGGCTTGGTCGCTTAGTGCGCGGAGGCCCTAAGCGCTGGTGCACACGTGCGGTACCGCATTTGCGGTTTGGTTTACGTGACATCTGTTGGGCACTGCACACGTATCAGTGTCGACGATACGTTACCGCCCGCCGCTCGTGCGGTCGTTTTGCACCGCAATCCCCCCGTCAACGCAGCGGTACCGCAGCGTTAAAAAAACGCAATTGCGTCTCTGAGTACCTTGGGTGACTTGGCCGGTGTACACGTCCACCGTTTACCGCAAAAACGTTACCGAAAATGGGTCCAATTTCGAAGAAATAGACATGGAATTGTTTATTGGGGAGTAAAGAACTATCGTGAAATCTGAAATGTTGCTGCAGAAATGATTGAAGACTCAGTGGGAAGTAATTAAAGAACTTATCCGATTTTTTTAGTTAATCTGCAAAGGATGTATAACATTTTCCCCTGGTACGTCTTAAATTAGTACATTAATGTACCAAAATTCGTCGCATTGGTTTTAAAATATATTTTTTGTTCACGAGGTAGGCGAAAAAAGCAATATCGTCTCATTGGTTTCAAACTATAATTTTTGTACACGAGGTTAGGGAACCGAACGCGCACATACGTCACCGAAGCGGCACCGCAGCGTGAACGCGCGTTAATAAAACGCACGTGTGCATTGATTGGCTGCGTCACCGCAGCGGTGCCGCACGTCCAAAAAACGCACGTGTGCACCGGCGCTAAATCTCCTAACTACGGTTTCATTTCTTCTCACAGATATGGCAGTTAAGATGCATTCGTCCTTATTATATTGCCGAATTGTCTAGGAATTAAATACCCACATTTTTAGTTAACTCATTTACCAATACTTTAAAAATCGAAAAGAGGCTTAAAATTCAGAACTTTATGTTTCACTCTTGTATGTTCTGTTTTTAAAAAGCAATTGTTTGCTTGTTTTTCTTTTCGTAAATTGTATCTGAACTCGGCATTTCACTTCTCTTAGAATAGCAAACCTTTACATTCAGCAAAACCTTTACAAGCTTCGGCTGCGTCCAGGTTCTGTTCCGTTATTGAACTGCTAGCCTCAAAGCCATTAGAGAATATAGCTAAGGTGGCACATGACGCACAAGAGTTGCTCAGATCCTAGGGTGTGACGTCATGAGGTAGGTTTTCTTTGCGATCTCCAACACCCAGACACTGGGTCTCCAGAGAGAAAGAAAGAAGACGACGGATTCGAACACTTTAACGGTGTTTTGCACGAGCAGTGAATTCCCTGGCATTAAACATTTCAAGTTGGAATGTCCAGAAGGATTTAGTCTTACTAATTACTGTTTGTAGTGTTTATATTCTTAGTAATCTTCTTGGAAACGAAATTATTGACCTTATGCGAAACTTAAGCATTGTGTGCTAGATGTAGTCGGAAAGGGTTTCAACGTAAGCAAATGCAAACACCCTTTTAGTCGAAACTAAACTTGTTTTACGTAATTGCAAATACAGATCAAATCAAATTCTGCTAGCAAATCTGCCTCTTAGTTTTGCTGTTATAAACTAATATGATTGAAAATATGTGATTTTGCTTGTTTAATTTTTTAATTTTTCTTTGGCTTGTTGTTATGGTGACTGAAGTCGGAGAATGGTTGGTGACTGAAAGGAATTTTCGTGTATTCCAGTACCAGTTAGGGTCGGGTAAAGGACTATACCACTCTCTTTTAGCAGCTATGGGACTTATTCTGGCATATTCTGAACATTTTTTTGGCCCCATAGGATGATCGGTGGTTGTCCGGTTCGAATCCTCTTGGGGGGGGGGGGGGATTGAGGCTTAATGGCGCGTCGACAACTTGGTCATCCTCTTGGGTTCGACCTTCCCCTTACTAGACCTAAATACTCGTAGTTTTTAGACTATGGTATCAACCTGCTTTGTTTTTTTTTTTAAGTGTAGTTTTATTAATTTCAATTTTATGGTGGATTTTTCGTAGTATTGGTCTTGGCTAAGCTTTGTTTCATACTTTATTTTGTTGTTATATAAAAATTAGTGACAGTGACTCCCGGCATTTCCCTCACTTGTCCCTCACGTTTGGCGAAACCATCGGCGACCGTCCCTGGTAGGTCTAACCTTGGTGGTAAGGCATTCGTGATCCCAACCAAATTCCATCAACCCTTCCTCTGCTGCCGCGCAATTTGTCTTCATTTTAAACTTTTAAACTTTGTAATCTAATACTTTTAGTTTTAATCTCGGATGGCTGTTAACGATCGACGGATTCTTGCCATTCCGGTTGTGTTTGCAACAAATTTATTTATTTATTTATTTTTCCTTCTAAATATACAGCACAGAGCATTACCTCACTATTAGATACCGAGCTAGAACATGTAAACCAGTCGTTGAGCTAATTGTAGGTGGCACTAGAGCTAAAAAAAAAACTTCATCTTTATAGTCAACCTAATGCTCTGAAAGTAAATTTCTTAGGCCAAAAAAAAAAACGTTGTTTTGTCTCATCCACTATGCTTCGAAACATGCGTTAAGATTGTTTTTTCAGTAGAAAAAAGATACCACTGCTGAAAATTGCAGCTGAAGAGAAGGGAAGATGTCGAACAGTAAGTAAGAGTTTGTTGAAGGCCCAAGCAGCAGATGGTAAGTGAAGGGAACCACCCTCGTGTCAATTTTTTTTTGCCGCAGGAGGGAGGAGACCGGAATACCTAGAGGACATCATCGAGCGACGGGTGGGAAAAACAACCGGGGGAAAAACCCGTACATATATACTTCCCTTCACCGGAATCGAACCCGTGTCTGTAGAAGCCAGAGATGTACAATTTTCAGGTCTAAGAAAATCCGCTCTCACAGCATTTGCTTGACAAACTAGGCTAATGTTTTACCTCCACGTCTATCAAGTGCCCCTTATAGCTAGCTCAACGACTGACTCTAAATGTGAACTCCGCAGTTAATGGCGTTATTGTCAGTGCTCTATAGTAAGATTAGAAGCCAAACCAGTTCGTCTACACGAGATTTAGTTTGCTTCAGATGAAAATACTTTACGCGTTTATTAACAATTTTAGTGACTAAAACTAACACGGTCAAGAGAAAGGAAATTGTACTAGCTTGTGAAGTGTAAAGTTTGTTTTGCTAGGTTGGTGGTTTTTGTTTTTTCACCCTCAAAAGTGAAAAAAAAACCTGGTGCATGGTTGCTTTTGTGGATAGATCTTTTAAGTACATAGTTGCTGTCGGAGGTCATGGTAAATAATAATTGTTTCATCGAAAGCTTAGTCTTTAATTTTTGTAAGTCTCACTTGTTAAGGGTTTAGGAACAAAACTATCAATTATTATCTCGGCTTAAACGGCGACAATGTCCTCCAACGTCTGGATTTATATCAAATACTCGAATGTTTTCGTGGGGGGGGGGATGTGGGATTGAGGCTCTATGGTGCTTCTACAGCTAGGTGATTAGCGCCAATCTTAGTCACACTGCAGTGGTTTCGATTGCCACTGCACCATACATTTCAGAGATTTTGAACAAACTCCAAATCTGGATTTTATCATATATCTGTAACCCTTGCAAAAATAAAAAAAAATAAATAAAAAATCAGGACAGGAGGACAGACTTATCGCCCAATAGATGCACTAAGTATCGCTGAAGATGGAAACGGGGACGAAGCCCATCACGATGGTGACAGTCTACAAGCAAACGTAACTATTCACAGACACAAATTATATTCAGGAGGTTATTCTCCTTCAAAAGGTATTAGCATTGTGTAAGGTTGGTGTTTTCTTGGTATTACAAATCGTAAACTAAGTTAATTCCACTTTCTTTCTTACTGTAAACATTCTTATTCACTTTTTCTTGTAAAAACTTTCTTTTAACTGTTCAATATACCACTGGTGGAAGTGAAATATATTTGGCTTCGTAGCCTTTAAAAACGAAACGGATTTAGGCAATAATATAGTGAAGAACGTCAGCCTGTTGCCTTGCGTTGGTCAGTTTGAAGATGGCTGGTGATCTTCCAGTTACTGCGTGGCAGAAGATTCCACTAGGGCAAAATGGCGCTGTTACCGTTGCCTTCGGGTGTTGGTTCGCTCGTCTGCCGTATTCCATCACTTTGCCGAGTGTAATGGGGAAGGGGAGGGGGGAGGGCTATTGCGAACGAAGCAACCCCAACTTTTCATTGTTGTTCGGCCACGGCTAAAATAGAAGGCCAGACACCGTATTTTTTAATACCTCCACTCTCGGCAGGGCTTATCTGTAGGCCGCAGAATGCGTTGGCTGCCACCCACGTGTCAAGGGCTGCTCAGCCGGTGAAATGCGGCCAGGGGCGCAACAGCCCGTCTTCCTTGTTGGCCGCCTGCAGCGCTACAGTCGCACATTGGGCCGGCCGAAAGTAGCGGCCTGTCTGCCCGCCTCGTACGTCTTATCGCGCTCTAGATGGGTGTGTATGTAGGCTGCTAAAGCGAAAACGACAAAAGCACAAAGCACAAAAGAATAAAATGGCCAAAAACCACTCATGCACGGTAGCATGGTTTCACACAAGCTGGCCGGCAATGGTATGTGTGTTTGTGTTATTACACAAAGACGAAGGAAGCATCCATGGACGATACCAAATCGAATTGCTTCAGAGACCGAGGGAAGCGAACTGGCGGATCCGCAAAACGCGTTACGTGTATATATAGCTGTCAAACGGCGTGCATTTATCGTTCAAATACCGTCCATTGCAGACTCAATAAAGGAAAGGCCAAGTTCTGCTAGAACATAAATGGTCGTTTTAGTACATGCTAAACTAAAATCTTGCAGGCTGCAAACCTTTTTTCCCCCCGGGAAAGAAATCTTATGTATTTTCTACTTTAAGCTGATACGAAAGCGTAAAACAAGGCTCGCGAATTCTAAAAGCAATTTTTTTCTTTTCTGTGTGTTGAATGTTGGCTTAGCCCGAACTGCGCAGCATCTATCTATTCTGCAGTAGATAGTGATGGCCAGTTTCTTCCTTTACAGATCAGACCATCATTCTGTGTTTGGTCCAGTGTTTATTACTAATACTCTGTGTTTGTAATCTTGAGTGAAATGTGAGAGACGTTTGATAATTAAATTAATTTTAAATCCAGAATCAAGGTTTCACTGCATTTTGTTTTCATTAATTATGTATGGTCACAATCCTCTGTATTGGTTTGCAAAAACCACCATCGATAATTTGTGCGTTTTAGCACTCAATCCTTTTCACCAAATTTACCTTGACTTTCGGTTTCAGACAATTATATTGGAAAAGGAGTTTCGTGCTAAAATACACAAATTACCTATTTCATAAAAGCACTCGGTGTTTTATTACTGAAAATGCGACAAAACGCTCACATTACTTTCAAAAGGCATCACACTTATTTAAATCGCATACTGGTAGTGAAGTAAATTTATGGTTTCCAGTTTGCAGCAATAGCGGGTGGTTTGACGTTAAAAGAATGTTCGCCATAAACTATGGGCATGAAAATGAGCCCTACTGTCATATAGCCTCAGGAGAAGTGAATTCAGTAAAAACAGTAGAAGAGATTTAACTTCAATTCCATAGGAACTCCCAGCACAAGAATCAAGATTCGGAATAAGTTTGTGCCCTTCATGTCTTCTTAAATACAAGCTTTACATTTGTATAATTAATTCTAATGCAGTAATAACTCCTTATAACGATCAACCTAGAGCACCAAATAATGATTCTTTATGCAGAGAATTTTTAATAAGTAATTTCACTACGGGTGAAGTAATTTCATCATTTCTTACGCAGGATGTGAAAACCTGACAGATAAGATTGAACTACATCTACATAACAACTGTAGTGCAGAGGAGAATGTGGATAAACTGCGATTTTGCTTTGTTCAGTGCAAAACAGTTTTAATTTTTGGTTGTGGTTCATGTTTGCCTTCTTCATCATCTTCTGATGGATTTATTCATTTCTTGGTTTTGTGAAGTGGTTCCTTATCAAAATGGTCTTTAATAGGCGAAAAGACCTTCACAGTACAGAAAAGTGGTCCTTTTTACGGAAATAGTCCTTTGTCTCGGATTTGTTTAGTGCTGGTTTGTCCACCGCATGAAACACAGGGACGATCAGTAAATTTGTGTCCTATTTCATTATACAGTATACTCTCGTTATAACAAGCTTCCAAGTGAGGAATTTTTTTCAGTAACGAACAATTTTTAACTATTTGGTTGGCCACATTCTCTTCATATGGTTAAAACACCTCTATATAAAAACGAACCTTAGCGTTAAAAATTGTTCATTACTTGAGAAAAATTCCTTGCTCGGAAGTTCGTCATATCGAGAGTATGCTGTATAATGAAATAGGAGTTACTGATCATGCCTGGGCTCCATGTGGTGGCAAAAATCGACACTAAACAATACCGAGAGCTCAAGAACCTTCGATGAAAGACGAATGAATGGAAAGAAAGGACGAGGGGAATGAAAATATGAGGACCCTAGACCCCGACAAACCAAGGCCCACCGTGCAACAGCATCAGCAGGTAAGTATCAGAGAATCACGCTCACGCCTTTGTAAAAGGGCCTGTAAACCTTTGTGTGAACGTGACACCTGCCAAAAGCCTTTCCTCCCTCTCCAACCATTGAAAGCTTGCTCGGGCTTCCTTACTAAACTGTATATTTGCACATTAACCACTTAAAGCAACATACGACCTGCCTTATAACATTCCGCCTGCCTCACAACACCCACGCGACGATCACATCTGCGTATTTACCACAGCTAATGTTAACTGAGACGGTAGCTTCGTTCCTCGCAGTGAATAACATAGCTACTGTCTCAATTGGCATTGCGCCTAATAGTCCAGCCAGCGTGAACCCATTGATTGTGTCGTCAAAAACTGGAATGATTCTCGTATTTTAAAATCACAATTTATACTTTTCTAGGCTAGTGTCTTATAATTTTGCTTCGGCGATCTATTGGAAAAATTAATTTTAATTTTTACCGCATTAGTCTTTTAGATTTTTGATCTGATCGTAATTATTAGAAAATTAGTACATGCACACATAGAGATGAAACGTCATAGTTATTGTATGCGCGCGTTGCATCATTTATGTTTGGGACGAACGTAAATAAAGTTAGCAATATTCAACAGAAAATCTCCTAGACGCCACATTTAAAAACGGTTTTTTAGCAAGGGAAAGACTAACGGTTAGTAAATAGACCTTTGGGGCCGTACTTGATGTGGTGGATCGAGAAAAATGGCGCTGGGAGGTATATCCCTTTAAGACAACATTAGTAATACAAAAAAATAAGTAACTTTTACCTACAAACATATTTCTGTCAATTCCTGTAAAGTCATTTTTTGGTTAACGCAAAAAACATCAAATCCCTCGGCCGAGGAAAGTTAACCTAAAGTGGATTTGTAACTTAATAATGTTCAGCAAGCAATCTCTTGTTGTAAACCCTCTCTTATGATTATTGCCAAACCCAGGGCATCAAAGCTATAATTAAACAATATTTACTCTCGATTGTTAAAACCCAAACTCACTGAATGCCTTACCGACAGAGATATTGTCGCCCTACTGTTGTCGGGATTGCTCAAGTGTTTAACCACAGCCACCTACAGTAAAGGCCGGACCAGCTTTGCATTCCACAATGCTCCGCTAGAAGGCACAACAAATACTGACGCGACAAGTTTGCCAAGTGGCGTCATCGGTTGGCAGAATTTAGAACCCTCTCCGGTTAGTTTGAAATTTCGCCGCTTGGAGTAGAGATGGCAGCACCTAGCAAACTTGCGCTTCCTCCTATGTCAATGGTTGGATTGCCTTGTTTACTTTTTTTTTCTTGACTCAGCTGTCGTAGCAGCAAGACCTTTTCCTACAGGCTTTCCTCCGATTGCTGCTTTTGCATACAAGAAGGAAAAACAAGATGGCCGCCAACCGCCACTTTTAACCCTTCAGCCTGTTATGGAATTGCAAGTTGGTCAAGTCTTCATACGGACAAACAATTCATCTTTAACCTAAGCCGTTGATTGGCCTTCAAACGGAATTGACTTTATTTCCGTCTCTACAAGATTTATCTACGATTAAACGGAACATAACTGCCAGGCCTCATATGCCTTCTGCACAACTTATGCCGGTCTCTCTACTTAAGGCAAATCCAGCGATCTAAGGGTGACAATAGAAGATCCGACGACATCTTCTGCGGAGAGAGTAAGGAAGCCAAAGATTGTAAGATCCAGATGTAGTGGGAAAGAGACCAATAAACAAAGTCAGGAGGAAATACGAAGTCTTCCCCTCTTTTTATGTTGGACATCAAACCTTTGAATAAAGGGCCACCGATTGGGGCACAAGCGATCCAAGGATCTCTAACGTGTTTGGAACACTCTATTCCGGCGCCCCCACCAAAAATCCTTTTTCGACTCAGGTACACTGAAGAATGGAGACGTATCGCTCAAGAGGCCGTGAGAAACGAACACACGCTCTGCCCTTTTTCCACCCTGTGAGGAACACACCTACAGCATACTCTGTAGTCAGGTACCGGAATATTGTACAGTTAACGTGTTATTTTTACGCGTCAGGCAGGTGTTTACCGCCACGGGACTGCTCAAGTGTTCAACACACTTGACAGTAAGCTCTGCCCAATGCCAAATAATAAATAAAGGGAATGGCAAGAGTCGTCACACTAGTCCCATTCTATAGCGGAATAATTTGATGTCACAGCCTGAACTGGGTTCTTGGAAAGTCAATTATCTCTTTTGCGTTTTGTGGTTGAAAGATGGAAGAGTGGCACGTTACACCTCGTCTAATTGACACGCTTCGTGACAGATGTGGCACACCAATAGAACACGTCGTAACAGGAGGGCAGTAATACACGCCAGGGAAGAGACTGATGCCTCAATTATCACGTTCTAATGCATTCACGATAAGCTAATCTGGCACGTAACGATAGCTTGTGACAAAATAATCAAGTTCGTAGCCAGTACTACTATAAGCTGTGTGACGGTGGGTACGCAGTGAGCTCTCTATAATTATATGAGATTCAGTTAAGGCTCTGAAGCCATGCCTTATTTTTGCCCAGTAAGCAGTTAACATGCTTTATGGCCGCATTTGGAGAAATGCGTCCCGACCTGGGGCTCTATTTTGAAAATAATATGAAGGATTTTTTTTGCTAGTTCATCGTTATGCCACCCTTCCGAGTCACCCATCCAATACCTTTATTTGAAAAACTGTTTATGTGGAGAGGTTGAATCGACTTTAGGGGTTGCACGATAAACGATAATTCAATAATGTCGCGACAAAAATTGTCTATTATCGTATAGCGTTTTTTCTGATGTATCGAGTTCTCGTGCAAACCCCGATGCTTAAATTGTTATGTCTTGGAAACCGTAATAGCTAGAAAGAAGCGGTTTGCAGAATTACATGCGGATTTAGAAGGGCTTTCCAACTAAGTGTGCAATACTGTTGCTAACCACTTTAGCTGATTGAAGAGTCACTTTAAAGCAAACAATATTTAAGCATTAAATAGTAGCACAACGGCTAAATTGTTTCTCCATGGTGACGAGACAATGGACAATTGCAATTGCATTTTCGTGTGTCTGCTGGCCAAATGGTCACACAATTCGTGAAGGTTGCACTGTAGGCTTCAGCCAAGTTTTTTAAAATTAAAATTGGTTATTCCAGCCTCAAAATGCTTTATCGAGATATTATCGATTATCGAGATAATTCTAAACATTTTATCGGGATAAAATGGTTTTTTTTTTATCGTGCCATCCCTAATCGCCTTAATCTGTCAAATTTTACGCATCAGAAGGTTAAAGGAGACCTACTTGAGATATTTAAATCGGTGGTGCTTGGTATTTCCCATAATGTCACAGCTCTTTCGAACCATATTCCCCACTATACAAAATCCTGGTGATTTGATCATGACTTAATTCTCCTGGCAATAATTCTAAGATTCCTGTTGCTATTTTATTTTGACTTCTGGCGATATTTAAATCTGTGGTTCTCAGTATTTCTCACACTTTTAAAGGCGGATTTTCACCGAATCAAAGTCTGCATCATCTAGCCTTATCGACTTCTCTCTCACAGAAAGCAAAGAATGCACAAAAGCAATACATTTATTGTGTGCGCAGCGCATCTTGAGTCTTGCAGGTATTTTATGAGCGGCTACGTCTTCCTGGAGGGAGCGGCTTTTAATCGACGGCCGCCATTGTTTTTGTGGCCATCTTGGATATCAACAAGGCACTCTGCTACCAAAAATATAAATCTATTATCTGTGTTCGTTCTGGGGCGAACTCAAGATAGGCAGCGGACACTATAAACACAACAAACAAGTCATGTGGTTTCTTAATTATTGAATAAAAATTTGAGGCGTCCTCGTGCACCTGGTAGCATCTGTAAAGGTTTAATGATATTACTGTCACCTGATGGCACCAGAGAATTTTTTTT
>JAHWFP010226003.1:0-16819 GCA_023313725.1 Lithobius niger
CTTTTATTTGTGTACGAAGCCTTTGAGCGGATATCCACACTTGATAATGGGGTGCAAATTATCCCCGAAACGTCGTGTTTTATTGTTTTACATGGGCACTTTTATAGGCTATATTTTTATCAAATACTCTCAGTATCGTATGCTGCACGTATATCAAAAAAAAAATAGCTAGAACAGAGAGCCTCTGGGCCCATGCCTCTCTAATGCTAGTCAGTAAATCCTGAGCTCCACGCCCTGACCTGTAACCAAACTGAACACTCGATAGACAGTCGTAGTATTCTAAGTGCCAGCTTAATCTGAAGACCAGCATTCATTCATAAACTTTACGCATACATGGTAATAGTGCAATGGGTCTGTAATTCCTCAGATCAGACCGCACACTGCCTCTCTTGTCAACAGGTACTAAGATTGTAAACAGCCATAATGACGGGATCTGTGCACCGTCGAAAAACTTCTGTAAACGCTGAAGGAGCTCAGAAGTGTCAACCACTGACAAAGCATGTAGGTCCGCATACGAAATCCTATCTATGCCAGTAGCACTACTAAGTCTGCACTTAGTCAAGGCCCTTTTATACTCAGACAATTGAAGCGGAACATCAGATTCCATTTCACACTGCCGTTTCTCAACATTCCCAGGCGGCTTGGCACCACTATATAGGAAGGGAGTATACACTGGCAAACCGCGCATTAAACGCATTTGCCAGCAATACCCCATATAGGACATGGTTACCAGGAATTCCAGAGGGCAACTGCTCATAAGCCCACGTTACAGAGGCTCTCATATCCTGTGGGCGAAGTGCCTTCCAGGCCTGCGAAACCGTACCAGCAGAGGCTACAGCCTTACAGATGCGGGCACCATAGTACGCTTTTTCCATACAGAGTATGTACGCTGACTCACATACAATAGCCCTATAACTAAGCCACGCCTCGTCTGATGGAAACCGTTTCCACTTGCGATACGCCTGCCGCCTATCCTTGACAGCCCTATTGCATGCTGAGGTCCACCATACTGGCTTGCCGTGCTGACCCCCTTGATTGCCAGTGAACCCTTTATGCTTCACCAACCCATGTATCTTACACCATTCACCAAAATCCCCATCATTAACCTGTGGTCGTCTACCGCCTGCAGCCGTACTGCAGGCACCGTTCCCTTGGGTAACCGGATACAACGCATTGGGGAAATGATCGCTTCCTCGAAGGTCATCCGAGACAGCAAGGCGAAAAGCATTCGCTATCTCAGGCGAGCAGAGGAAGAAATCAATCGATGATTCCTGTTGTTTCCCGGCCTGTACACGAGTAAACGTTAGCTCCTGATTTCGAATAATCGTAAATCCTAAACTCTCAATAGCCCGCACTAGCCCACGACTTTTCGTGTTACAGTGTGACGAACCCCATGCAAAATGATGTGCATTGAAATCCCCCGCAATCACACACGGAGGCTGAATTGACACAACCAAGACTGCCACGTCACACTTGTTGCTCTCTGTGAAGCATGCAAAAAAACAAGTGTTACCCACCTCTTGCCCATCCACACCTTAATGGCACATGCTAAAATATTGTTATAACCATTGTTAGTATTTCGGCATCGTCTCTCATAGGACGGTCAAAGTTCGGACAATGAAAACGTGTATACTGACGTGCGTGCCTAGACACACACTATTGTATCACGATAATGTAAACAACATTGCCAAAGCAATTGTATTCAAGTCCAATTCACGAAAAATAAACAAACTGTGAAAACAAAGCAAAATAAACAAAGCCAAAAGCTGATAAAAAGGTCACCAAGTTGAGAGTGGTTCGGCCCCTCAAGGGAGTGATATCAACACACCTAAACTAACTAAATAAAACAAATTACAACAAAATTAAAGCCAAAAACCAAAAACCTATAAAGAGGTGACTAAGTTAAGAATTGTTAGGCCTCTTGGCAAAAGGTAGTAGCAATGTTTTGGAAACCAATTTTTTGTTGACGCGGCATTTTATTGCACATCTGCACGGTAGTAGAGTTGAGCTAATACACAATTTAAAAAAATGAGTGATATCATATCGAAAACCAAACCTGGTAAAAGGGGCCACCAAGTTCCGAATGGTTCGGCCCTTCTAAGGAGTTATATCGACACACCAAAACATTCGCCAACTTAATCGCACCAAATAATACTTTGGACGTTAAATGAAAACTTGAACATTGCTGCTGAAAGTAGCAATGTTCTAGTTTTCATTTAACCTTCGAACTATTAAGCGGTGCGATTAACTTGGCGAATGTCATTGGTGTGTTGATATCACTCCTTTGAAGGGCTGAACCATTCGTAACTTGGCGGCCCCTTTTACAAGTTTTGGTTTTTGATATGATGACGATATCTTCACGGGAATGTTATTTCTTTCCGCGTATTTTTGTGTATTTTTCGTCGGTTAATAATGCTGCAGTGTGTCTCTCGTGCACCTGAATTGTTGATCCTCAAAAGTGTTTTCCAAATTTTCTTCGGCTGGTAATGCCGTAATTTACGTTTTTTGTTTCATATATAGGCTAAATGGATAAAATTTTTAAATAGCCACAAATTGCAGTCTTAAAGTTTGTACAAAATTGACTAAGACTTGAAATAAAAACCACTTTGAATGTAAGGATGGTGCAGTCCAGACACTTCTGTACGAATTATAGAAATTTAAATTAGTATTACAATGCTTAAGCATATAAAATACGGATGTAAGCCTTTAAAAAACACTTAATGCTTTAATGGAGCAGCCTAAGAGAAAAAGACTTGTAAGCCATCAGCGTCACAGTAATATGTGTAAAAGAATCTCCAGCGCACCAAAAGCTGGAGCTTCTTGTACACGTATTAGTGCGGCCATGATGGTTTGACTTACATTTTTTTTTCTTGTATCTGCTCTTTTAGGGACTACGTTTGTTTTGAAGGACTACTTAACGGTTTTTTTATACTAATATCGGCTTTTTTTTCTCCGCGATATTTCAAATAAATTAAATAACTAGAATGGTGGTACATGAGATAATCACGACACTTGATAATTGTGATGAACGTTTTTTTTTAGATAAATCAGATAAACGAGATTTGAGATAATGGATCTATACGTGATTGTAGATTAACAAGATAAACAAGATCTGACGTAAATTATACGAATGATGCAACGAGATTTGACATAAAGGAGATAAAATAAATTAGCAAGATAATGATTGTGGTGATATTAGTAAAGGCTTTTATGTAAGGTTTGACCTCAACCTCCCATGTTAAAGCCGAAATTTCGACGCTTAATTTTACTGCTGTCTCTCAGTATATTCTACTAAAATTTAGTATATAAGCTTTGTTGGACTTGGTGAACATCTGTGCCAACTTTTATTAATTTCCGTTTTGTCACATCGGAGATCTGGACTTGAGATGGAATCGTGATTATCATTTTTGGCTTCTTGAACTTGTACTTGTCGGCACTACACGTTTCTACTACGCCCTCTATAGATGAAACTATTTGTCCTATAAAACTGTTCTTAGCTCTTTTTACAAATATTTCTCTGTAAATCTGTAGGTGTGCCCTTTCCATAAGGCCTTTTCTAATTAGCCAATGGTTCAGGGGTTAGGGAACTCTAAAGACCAGATTGATTGTTTTACATTGTTTTAAACACCGTTATTATGCAACAATGCTAATCATCAGATACCAACAGAAAGACTAGACTGAAGATTAACGGGTTTTTTTTCTCCATTGGTTTGTGCAAACCGTAATCGATAAAGATACAAACCATTAAAACAAGCTAATCTAAACTGCATGGTACGCCAAAGTAGCACGAATTAGAAAACAAAAAACCGAACTCGTTTGATGCTTATGGTTTAACTGATCCGAAGTGAAAACAGCAAAGGAGCACAAATAAACTTTCCTGCAAGATTTCAGATAGTGCAGTGTTGCTGTATTATTAGTCCACGTGAAACCTTACTGCTGTATTCAACCATTATATACGTATATACAATTAAAGCTAGAGCTAAATTTTAACTTTTCATGCCCAGATAAACGAAGAATAATGCAAGGTTACACATTCGACTACTTGCTTTTCAGTGTTCTTCAATCACGTCATCTACTTTACATTCGTCACCTTACTGATGATGCATATATTATTTTTCAAGATTTTCAAGCACTTTTCTAGGCATGGAATTTCTTTATTACTTTCCAGGATATATCCAGGTCTTCGAGGACTAGCACGAACCCTGAATTACCTGTACAGCTGAGCTAAACACGCTACGACGTTTAATTTTTAAACATTATCCAGCGATACCGTTTAGCCAAATAGAACGTACCAATCATTAGTTGATCAATCTTGTACAAAATTACAAATAGTTAAAACACTTGAATAAAGCAGTAAGGTTTCACATGGACTAAACAGTACAGCAAAACTACAGTATCTGATACCTTACAGCAAAGTTTATTTCTGTTCCTCTGCTGTTTTGGCTTCGGGTTAGTTAAACCTTACCTTAAGCATAAAACTAGTTCGTTTTTGTTTTCTAATTGTATACTGGTATTGTTTTAGGTGGTGATGGTGGTGTTGTTGCTGGTGTTGCTGTGTTGTTGCTATCACTGGTGTTGCTGTTCCTGTGTTTGCTATTCAGGGGAAATCGAAGACAAAATATTGAGGGGGAGGGTGTGATATTGAAATCTCCGATATGAATCCCATTTTTTTCCCACTAAATTTAAGGGATTTCTTTTTGGCTATTTATCCGGCTTTATCTGTAGTTTCGTCGATTTCCTATTTTTCCGAGTAAGGTTCATTTTTCAGGCTTATCCTTTTGGTTGGAGGGAAGGGGGTGTCAAACCGTCCGCAACTACCTACACCCCCACCTTATTTTTGGTCCAGTTGCTGTTATTTTGGTTGTCAATACTGGTTCTGCTACTGTTGATCTAAATGTTGTTGTTGTTTCGTTTATATGTCAATTATCATTTTCTCACTTATATTTTTTTTTTTAAATATATTTTCGGTTTTTTTTTTTACTTTTATGTTATTATAATTTTTCAGCAAGAAAACTTTAATCATTGTTTCGGTGACAAGGAATCAGCAGTAAGTATAGGATGTATGAGTTTTATTATCTTTCAGAACTATTTTCTTAAATTCCCATCATGTAAAGCGATGTTTGGATGGTTGATACATTCTCAGCTGAAGCCATCGCGCCTAAAGGTGAGAAGGACAATTTTGCTAGGTAATCCTAATGGTAAATTCCTAGGATCCTTTTCATACAACAGATGACATGAGCACGAAGCATCACATGGCCCTTCTCTTCCCGAAATGCCACCGCTGAATGAATTCGAGGTCGAACCCATGACCCCCGGTACATGATAGACTTATTGCTAACCATCAGGTCACAACGCCCCATATATTATTATATTAATGTAAAATGACACCAATAAAATACTCATTGTTTACTTCGTTGATTACATTCGCCTAAACTTCAAAAGAATTTAACAGGCCGTTTATTTTTAACTGTGACTCCTAAACGCTAAAACACTTCGGTTTAATGCAACTCTTGTTTTAAATGCAACTTTTTGAAGTGCACAGTGTTAGTGGATCAGTAGGTCGTTGGATCACTTTTTTTTTCCTGTGTATCACTGAGTGTGGCGGTTAGTAAATAACACAATGACAGAAATGCCGAAAAACTGTCTTGATGACTTAGTGGGTATGATTAGGTTTTCGCGACAAGAAAGACAGTACCTATAGATAAAATCTTAATGGACACATATAAAGAGTATGTGATCATTCAAAAGTATGTCGTGCTGATTTTGAACAATTTTGACCCCCCCCCACATTTTGTCACACGTACTCATAACCTCCTAAAAAAATAGGCACACTTACACCTCGGGCCTTTCACGTTAGACAAGGTCTTATTATTGATAAAAATTTCAACAAAACATTCTTCAATGACGACATCCGGTAGGCTAAAAAGCAAAAAATACGATAATGTTGAGTAAGAAATTTATTTTTATACTAATTTTTTCCGCCTTGACGCAGAAGATGTACAGCCTTAGCTTAATTAGTGCCACCAAACAGAAAACGGTGGTGATCGGTAACATCAGTGCTGTCTTAAAATCAGGGCCTTGCCATACGGGTGGAATTTAGGACAGCCGCCTACCTCCTCCCCCACACACATAAATGACTACCAGGGGCGCGAAATTTCCTTTACAAAATTTTAAAAATGCACTTTCACTGATTAGTGCTACAAATACTACAAATAAAGGTTGTAAAACAAACAAAAGATAAAGGCGTAAATACGTAAAAAAAAATAATTAAAGTAGTTTATTGGAAAGTCCAAATCGGACAATTAAAGTGGCACTATATCACCGACTAAAAACCCTACGAAAATACCATGTTGCCATCTAGCAACAGCGATATTGTTAACCTTTGCAGAATTGCTCCCAGGTGCACGAGGACGCGCCAAATCTTCACCCAATAATTAAAGAGGTCTTGGCTTGTTTGTTTCGTTTTAGAAATGGCATTGTGCATTCTTTCGCTTGGTGCAAGCAAGTCCTAAATAGCACGAGAAAACGCTAGATATTGCCAGATTCTGCAGACGTTTAATCTGTGATAGTCCCACTTTAACTTTTCGAAAAATTCAATATTACTTTTCATGACTGATAGGAAAAAAGTTGACTCACGCGAATTTTATGAATGTCCAAGCACCTGAGAACCAAAGAATTATTTTCATGGGATAACCAAAACTAGTAAAAATAAAAAGGTGAAAATGGGCTATTTTCCCCAGTATTAGTACTTTCAATAAAAAAAAAATAGGCTGCGTCTTTTCTTAAGAATCCCATGCTGTTAAAAATCGAAACCACTAGGCTGCACAAAGATTAGAGTTATTAGTTTATGCAACAAATGAAATTTGAATTGAATTTAATTTTAAAAAAATGTTTAGTTCACTTGTAAAGTTGCCTGTTGCCTGTTGCCTGTTAGATTCATGTCTGTTCATAACGATCCCTATAATTAGTAGCTGTTTTCTTCGGCTGTCCACGGAGTTCTTTTTGTGTTGACGTCACTTCCTAAACGTCAGTATCAGCCAATCAGAAGGACCTAAGAACCGTGCTAAAGGCCTTAGCCCCGCCGTTTCAGCGGGGCTAACGTAAGCGCGGACTAGTGACGGAAAACACGCGTACACGACACCTCAAGTAAGGGACTAGTGGGTTAAGCACGGGACCAGCGTTAGTACGGGGCTAAGCTGGTGTCGTGTACGAAGGCTGACTGACGCAATTTTGAACAATTACCCAATGACCCAGTTAGAGCCAGTGACCAGAACGACTCACCGATCAAATTTGAAATGCTAACCAAAAATAACCCACGCACCGGTAAAGATCAACCGAATTTGGAATGTTTGGTTTCTAATGCTGCGCAGAAAATACACTTTCAAACACCAAAGATGAAGCTTACATAATGCATTTCTGCCTTCTATGTTAAAGCATGAAACTTGACTAGTAAACACTCCCAACATCCCCAAATCCCCAATGACAGAAAAAAAAGAAAACCCAAACACATCCTAAGTGTTTCTACATTTTCTACACACCGCATTTTCTTGATTAAGCCTCCGGCCCTAAAAGAGCGCCGGTTCTCGATTAAGTGTGAAAATAAAAAAAATAGTCCGGGGCCTAATTAAGCGTCACAGTGCTCTTTAGGAAAAGAGTGTAACGAAAAATAGTCCACGGTAACTTGATGTATATCCTTTAACTCGTAAGTAAGGTCATAATACTCGTGTGATTATCCAAAAGTAAAACTGTACAAATGCTAGAAGCACCAAACAAGAAAAAAGTCCAAGTTCACGCAATCTAAGAGCAAGCTTTCATTTGGATATTTTATCTTGTTCTTTACTGTTTTGTGCTGCAGACTATCCTAAAAGAGTCACGCCCTCCCCCCAAAAAATAAATTTCTCTCTCTCTCCCATGATGGCATAAGAATGCAAAGGGCCAGGCCTCAAAAAAGCACCAGGCTTTTCATTAGGTGGCCATTTGAGGAAATACGGCAATAACCCTCAGCTGTTTTTGAGTTTACACCTTTTGAGTTTAGGATGATAGTTTCTGGAAGCAACATCTGAAATACCCTTCTTCCATAAACAGTTTATATAGTAAGAAATTTCCAGTCATATGGGGTACATGAGTAAGATAAAGAATGGCCAACAACATACACACCCATCACAACCAGCGTTTTAAAAATGTCCTCTAACTAAGTTGTAATTTCTCAATTTCTAAAATCAGGAGAAATACAGAGATACTTGGGGTAATAGGTTTCCGTAACTAATACTATACTTCTAAGTCCAGGGCGTCTACAATGATGCAAGAATCTTAGCAGAAACTGTTAGAGGCAGGGGTACCATGCCTTATATTTTCTTGAATGAATGTCGTCATGAAGTTTTTTTTTTGGGGGGGGGGGGGGGGATTTTTAGCCATTCCAGCAATAGTAATTTAAACAAATAGTTCACATTCACTCACCAGAAAGTAAAAAATATCTTATAAATAATACGAATAATATGCTGGAATAGAAAAATTATATTAAAAAAAAACAGACTAAACAGACAATGAGAGATCAGTGGCTGTCAAATTTGATCATTCTTGTTCAGAAATAGATATTTGGATAATATTAACAAATTTGATGCCAGTTTATCCACTCGAATAAGATTTCTCATTACAGCCTGTTAGTGATTAATGAGTCATCAGCCAGTGCAGCTAGTCAGCTAATTAGCTCCACTGGCTGACGACACATTATTCACTAATGTAATGAGAAACCTCATTCGAGTGGACGAAATGGCGGCACATTTGTTAATAATAGTTTAAGAGGGAGTTAGTAAATAAAAGATGAGCACTTTTCTCAATAAGTTTGTTTGTAACTTCATGTGAAAATGTTTTATACAAAAATTAAGGTTTCCTACATATTCATAAGTCCCTAGTCTGGCTTAAATCTAAGCGATTAAGCATAAATATTTGGTTGTCTGAAATTTGTTTAGGGGGTAGGTGGGGTAGACATTTTCTGGGAGGGGGGGCAGAAATTCGTCAGGCTGGCTGGGAAGGGCGGGGGTGGAGGGGGGGGGATTTGCACGGATGATTAGAGGCGTGCACTACGTCGGCAAGTCGAATGTTAAGTTGTGTATTTTTTAGAAAGCATTAACCCAATCAGTGTTTAAAATGCCAAACAATGAAGTCAGTTTATAAAAAAAAAACCCAGAAAATCAGTCGTTCGTAAGTTACTGGATCAAGCAACGAAATAAACAATACTGGCAAAGCGCACTCCTGCTTCGCGTGATTACTTTTAGTTTCAATTGCAGGTAACTGGGGCGCATGCATAATACTTCTGCGCCATCTTGCGTCAGCACAAATTACTAAATTACACACTCCTTCTAATTAGCTGCCAGTGTTGTGTCTATATTTCCTGCTAAAATGAAGAAAAGAAACACATTTGAAATTAAAACGAGAAAGGACTTACTATTAGTACCTTCTCCGTTACATCACAACACGAAAGACAACTAAAAACGTAGTACGCAAACCGTATTAACACGTTGAGCGCCCATGACGAGTTAATGCGTCATACACGAGTTAACTCGTACTGTTAACTCGTCATACAGTACAGCTGTCCTAAACCGATGATGAATTAACTCGTCGTGTGCACTGGCCTATTCAATGCTTGTTTTCTAACGGTGGGACATAGCTACAGCAAATTTAAAGGTATTGTGCCACTTGGAATGCTTTATGTTTGAAGTGAAATCGTTTTTGTAGTGCTAAATACTATCACAAGACGCCAGCACGTGTCACGTAGTGATAAGTGTGATTTTCGTAGCAGACTCGCTTGCTCAGTAGACCAAGTCATGCACTCCTTTAGTATCATAAACTGTGTAAGCAAGCACAATGTCGTTTTACTTTACTTTAGTTTATTGAACCTATAGGTCGTTACATCCATTCGCTCAAATGTACGCTAACCTACCGTAACTTATACCTAAGCTCGTTTTCAATTGTTTTATAACAAAGTTTTTTAACAAATGGTCTTCTAAACAATGTATAAGGGAACAATAAATAATACTAAGTTAGCTTCTACGACGTCAAGTAAATGCAATGATACTACGCTCCATACTAGTTAACTCGTCATTATATTTAGGTTTTTTAGGGAATAATGCCCTTAGAAGGCACCAATTTTATACTATTGGCTGAGCGAGCGAGCGAAGCGTAGCCTGTAACGGACACCAAATTACAAAATGTTGGTTTGTCGGTTGGTTGGTTGGTTGCACATTTTCAGTCTGGGTGGAGCCCAAACGAAAGATCGGATTGGAATGAAATTTGGTGCGCCGCTTGCTACCCCAAAAAGTATTGCTGAGCCAAAATTTGCCGTAAATTGAACAATTATTACGGGAGAAATTACAAATTTTCGAATTTCGATCTAGCACTCACCATTGTAAATTTGGAATCGCGAATGGTTAAGGAATTCCTACGAAACATACACCATACTGGTGGTACTCTAAAACGGCAAATTAAATTTGGGTTGTTTCTTTCTAGCAGATTACCCTTTTCGACGTAATTCAATGAAATAATAACATTTGATCGTTGCATTTAACCACTAGAGGAGAGAAACGCAAACATAAAAATCAAAAGAATTCCATTGACAACCACACGTTAGTTTCGTCTGAAAAAAGAACGCTTGGAGAAAACCACTTGATCATGGCGACGAAAGTGACGTTTACACTAGCGATGGGAATCCCGAATATCCCGTATTGGGCCAGGAGGTACATTCAACAATCCAACTTGGGCACTCAAGGTAAAAATTAGTCACTCTGCATGCCAAAGCCAGGATTTAACATTACAATGATGAACCACATCAAAATAAAACGAACTAACACCTCTGCACCCAGTAAGACAGAAGGAAGTAATGCCAACCACAAAACCATAACCGGAAGCATAGTCGAAAACAATCGATGTGGCGTTAGTTGTGGGCTGGTGCACCTAGTTGGGAGCAACCTTCACATTGTTTTAGCTTAGGTCGTCGTCATGGTGCAGATAAGCCAGTATGGATTCACGCTCCCGAAAGCGACATCTATTCTTCGGATATGCTAAGCGCTGAATTTACTGTTAACTCGTTAATGAGTTTTATTTTGTTGTTTGCTGTTGTCGTACCTAATAGCTCACTGATTGTTCTTGTTTACAGCTCAAGTGCAGCACCGATTAATAGGATGAAAAACATGCAAAAATAGAAAAACTGGAATAAATAAGGGAAGCCCAGTAAGACTTTGATCGAACACAACCAAATTTGTAATTTTCTTCTTATTATTTCATTGCTTGGATTAATAAACACAAACTTTAACGTGATTTTCAATGCTTAATTCGAGACATATCGGTTATTGTGTAATCACTTTATTGTTTAGTTGTTTTCTGACATCATTGTCCTAGAATTACTTTAACATCCCTTTACTTTAACATGCGGTTTAAAATCGTTAATGTTAAAGCGTGCGTGGGCAAGGAAAAATACATCACGAGTAGAGCAATGCAGTTTTGTGTTTACGCACCAGCGGTTTATTTTAATGCTATAGCCTTTAATAATGGAAACGTTATCCTTTGCCTCTTTTCGCCTTGCCCTGATATCATTGCTATAAACGCCAGTTTTTACACTCGAAATGCTAGCCTTTTCTGTATTAAACAGTAGTTTTTTTAGTCTTCTGTACAGCCGTACCGGCTGAGATGTCTATTGCAACGACTTTGTCCGTCCGTCGATTGTTTATAATTTTGCAACGGTACCAGATAACGACGACCACGGTTTACAACGTTAAATTCAATTCAAAAGTTTGCTAAAAAAAAAATTAAAACGTTGTTACTTCCTCATAGCTAATAGACTTCTTCGACGTAACTAAATTAAATAAAAACATTTGATTGTCGAATTGAAATCCTAAGGATAACACACAACCGTAAAAACGAAAGGATTTTAGCTTTGTTTAAAATAGTATCGTCGCATTGTTGCATGAATGAATAGGCTTACCAACGAATCAAATTCTTCATTAGGCCTATCTTCTACTTACAAAATTAAAACTGCAGTTAAAAAATTTGCCAAAAAAATTGAAATTAGGCTTAAAATCACGTTCCCACGGCAACGTCAAGCTGCTACGAGTCGCTGCTGACTTCAACAACAGCTTCTCTCCCGTCACATCCCTACTAACCACTGATCTATATAGGCTCCGTTGCGCGTTACGTTGTGTCACTGTATCTGTGTGTCTGGAGCCGCACCGTATTGCAAAAATGAATAGGTCTACTATACAATCCAAATCTCAGTTATCTGCTACTTACGAAATTAAAAGGTGCAGGTAAAAATTAGGCTTAAAAGCTGACAATTACGCCTAAATTGTAAAATTAAGCTTAAAAGCCAACACATTTTTATCCGGTAATTGTGATGGTTACTGCTTTTAGAGTACATAATAGAGATAGCTGTTGCAATGCGTGATAGAGGCGTGCGCCTCACTACTGGTAGTGGCAGAACTGTACAGAAGACCGGTTGCGACTAGGTAGTCGCGCCACTTGTTTCAGGTCGATTCCACACTATCTAAAGTGATGCTTTTGAAGTGTAAAGGTACTTTGCCAGTGTTTCATGCCAGTGTTTCAAATTGAAGGTAAACATTAAAAATCTAGAGGCTATCTTTTAAGTGTTAGGGCGCGTTAACCAAAAAGGCCTTCTCGCTCAACAAAAGCTATTTGCTAGTCAACCGTTATTTATTTATGATTACTTTCCCGTTGCTACTAAGTGAATGCGGTATTAGATAACAAATTGTATGTTATAAATTATAACACGGATAAAGAACAAAGTCCTACAGTAATTTAAAACATTGTTACAAGATTGTTGTCATTTCAAGCTATTTCCAAAATTTGCTATTCTCCTTCAAAGTACAGCTTCTAGCAATGATCAAACGTTGGTAGAATAAATAGCTTCTCGCAGCGAGAATTCAAAATCCAACATGGCGTCCATTTCGTGGCTAACGAATCGAAGACAAACCGTCGAATGCCGGCGTACAAAAAACATTCCGTTGTCTTTTACTGCAGTAAAAATAGTTTTCTTGTTGTCATAAATCGATGCTCAAATTTTGCAAGCATCGTACGCCGCGTCACGACGCACGAGGAGAATATTTGCGTCTGCGTCGTTGCCATGGTTACTAATACGCATTGTCAACTCGAAAGCCGCATACTCCGGTAAAGGCGAAAAGCATCCACCAGATTTAGTATTGATCAAGTAAAAGCTAGTGAGCGAGAAAATTGTTGTTGCATAAACGAGCACTTGCCGACTTGGACAAACCTTTAATATCTAAAGCCTGTATTTAAGTGTTTCAAACTGAATGCAAAGCTTTAAAACTACGTTTAAGCATGCCAAAGTAATAGTGAACACTGAAAATCGAATAGGTATATTTTATGGTGTATTCAATTGCATTGGTATCCCACGCGAAAGTCTGGCCTTTAAAAAGTAATGACCCGTGTTTCAAACTGAAGGCAGACCTCGATGATAGAAAACTTAGAAATAATTGAAAGCTACGAAATTCATGTAAAACGAATAAGATTACTGTTTAAAAGATTTTCTTGATTGTAATTGTATACATCAGTTCAGCACCCACAAAAGTAGAATCTGTTGATATTTTAGAAAAATTTTACCCTCTGCAATACGAAGTTGAGTCGGTATTTCATCATTTTATTGTTCAAGTTGAGTTTGGCATTAAGATTTAAATCGTTGAGCCTCTGCAATCAGATATTACTTTCGGCTTAACATCACTATATATTGAATAGCGAAATGCCAGGTGCGATAATGCTGGGTAGGGGATTTTAAAAAAGCTTTGACCAGTGAGGAGGTCTTGGGTTAGGATTTTGAAGAATTATAATTTTGTTTGTTAGATTTCACCTAACTTCATAGTCCTAATCTTATTGAGATATAAGCGGTTTCAAAATTACGTATATATACGAGTTTGCGGTTGTGCGTACAACGCCTATCATAAGTAGTGTAATTATGTAGCAGGCATGGCCGGAAGTGACGTCATAGGTCACATGTGACGTCATAGGTCACGTGACCAACCGGAAGTGACGTTACATCCAAGATGGCGGCACCCATTGATTGTTCCAAGAATGCCGTCCTCCATAATGGCGTCAGTTTCGGTTTCGTTCCTGCCCGTGGAAGTGACGTCACAGGTCACGTGATCAACCGGAAGTGACGTCACATCCAACATGGCGACGCCCATTGGTTGATCCAAGATGGTCGTCCTCCAAAATGGCGTCAGTTTCGTTTTCGATCCTGCCCAGACATGTTACATCATAAGGTTAAAGATCAAACGATTATCAACAGTACGTGAGACTCGTGTAAAGGTATTAGTTATGTTAATTAATTCACATCACACCCAAAAACTCATTTTTGTTCATGTCCACCTAAAACTAGTAAGAGAGTCCCTGACTGTGGAACACTATGCCATTCCATCCCGTAGCCGCACTCCCTCTATCTTCCTCTCCCCTTTTCGTTCTTCACAAATAAAACGTTCCATCAGCCAGACTGTTTAATGGGATAATTGTAAATCAACGTCCGTGGCAATAACATTGAGAAGAATGTATACACGCTTAATGTGAACCACTTATCCAATAACGAGTAATAAGAGACTAGAGACAACTTCCTTTTGAAGTGTTTATTCAAGCTACACTCCGGCCAACGGACGGACCAATATTTACAAAGTCAAATCACAGAGGTGACCTTAGACTGCAATGGTGGTATGGTAGGGTCACGACCCCGTCTGCCAAAATAACCCTTTTCGAGTCAAAACAAGCTAGTCCAATTTTTCTCTGTAGAACAGTGAATATTTCATGTTTTAAACTCCTTATTGAAGTATATTTGTAAGAAAAAGGCTCGTGTTGACGTAAACAAGTTAAATAATCATCATACGTCACAACATCTGGCAATACATTTCGTTGTATTCCCTTCCCTACCTTTTTCACAGACCCTTCATATTCGAATGAGTACATTTTCCATCCTAATCCTACAAATTCTGAAATAGGCTTCCCACGCGTTTCATCAGTAAAAGTGCCCAATTTTTTTTTGTTCAGTTCACTGTACAAAAAATTGTCTTTAGGGTAATTGTTAGTATCAAATAGATGACTCGAGATTTCCATGTCTGCGTAAATATCTTGTGTTTTTACTTCATACATCAGACTGTCGGTATCTGTTAGTAAAGGCTGACACTTGTCGCTATAGCGTTCCTTCATAAAATCCAGGTGAAACTCGAGCATCACCAGCTTGGATTGTTCCAACACGCTGAATCCGACATAGACTGGTCTGTTAAGAAGTACACGTAGTTTGTGCATTTTAAATAAAACCAGGTCGTCACTCAGTATATCGAAATAATCCAAGGACGGTGAATTCATTAAATTCAAGGCTTTAGCCTCATCGACAGTTAATTTAATATTTGTTCGTTTCATAATGTTTTCACAGCTCTTTCCAAAAATTGCGTTTGAAAAAAATTTATACATGATCTTCTCAAACTCCGTCGTTGCAGCCTTTCTCTTCTCAGTGTTGAAATCTATGTAAGACTTAAGCCACGCACGTTCCGTAAACTTGATCCCTTTTGTAATTTTAGTTAAAACCATTCCATGCTTCAGGTAATAAACTAGCTTCTTATAGTAACAGACATAATCTTTACGTGGACCTAAATGAGGGACAAGTTTATGTGACGTGGTGGTACTAGGTGGAGCTAGGTTACCATTAAAAGGGGACATGTCACGTGTTATTTCTATATTTTTAGCCGCTGGGGGACAGTCGGCGTGTGCATCGTGTAAATTATCAGGATATTGGAAATCCACCTTTAACAAATATCCAGGTGTGCTATTTTCAGGCATAAAGTAGACAGTTCCTCTTCAGTTAGCCACCTAAAATCTGAAAACGGTAACGACTTACTCAAACTGGTTTTGATGGGTCAAATTCAGGTAACAGTGGGTTATTTGCTTTGGCATAGCGTTTGGGAATAATGGAAACACCACCCGTATAACCTTAGAAAATAAATTATACATGTCAACGTCAGTCAACAACTCTAATTTAATTCGAGTCATGCGAAGAACAGCCTCCCAACCTAATCCTGGCAAGGTGTAAAAATGACAAGGATCCAAACGATACTGTCGCATACATATGGTTCTAAAGTGCTCGAAGCAGTCAGCTAACAAAGCAACATTTACTAAAACGTACAAGTCATGATAAGACCCTAACGTAGTACAATTAGTAGCATCCCAAACAGTATGAGCGTACGAATAATCCTCGTCTGTAATGTGTCTATTGGTTAAACTTGGAAAAAAAGCCTCTTTGGGCGGAAACTGAGTTTCCTCAAACTTACTAAAATCTTTCTATCGTTGAAATACTTTAATCCCTGACGACTGTATGTGCGTCATAATTTTTTTTTAATTATGCAATACAATTTGAACTCATATTTAAGCTTAAACATAAGATTACAGCTGTTGTGCGCGGCTCCTCTATAACGCCCAGTAAGATGGCAATGGTCTCGTACCTTACGTCCAATGGATTGTTTACAAACTGCTTATCACAAATATGACAATGTGTCGCTGCAGTAAAATTAGAACAATCATCGTCACTGAGTACCATTCACGCAATTTCATACTTGATATACTTAATGACGTCATATTCGTGTTCAATTTACTTAAAAAAACTCGTCCACACAATCCTTACCCCTGTACACATGTTTCGAATGAACTTCACCACTTGGACCAATTACAATGTATGCAAATCCATAAGGGACATGTGATTGCGTGTTAAGGGTATACGAACAAGATGGGTTTGGTTGACAAGTATTAATGGGTACTA
>JAHWFP010226004.1:0-24888 GCA_023313725.1 Lithobius niger
ACACTGGTGCAACTAGGACGGGCTACGTCTCAAAGTTGTGCCAGGGTTCTGTGCGCTCAGTTTACGTCATTCCTAGTCCGCCCCCAGACTAATGCGTGTGACGTTTAAATTGATTCTGACCATAACTTGCATGTTGGTTGGCCATGGAGGCCCCTCTTCCTTCTCACCAGGGTCTTTTCTTGGTTGACACGGCGCCTATTTCCTCCGCATTAACAGTCGCGAAAGTAGTGGTTATGCAAGACATTGTTATCGCGATTCAGTTGTACAATTTACCAACGATTTTATTTTTCCATTAGCTGCATGGGTGTACGATACGACGCCCGGTATCAGCCGAAGCAGGCTTTAAAATTCATTCCTTGCCCTTTGCCACTGTAATTCTTACATTTTGTTGTTGTTGGACACAATTTTACTTTTTTGGTTTAAACTCTGCCCCGCCCGATTGATTGATTTTGCTGCAACTAACGATGTAACTTTGTAATCTAACCTATTTTCAATCCCTCTTGGGAGTCTCTTTATGGAGTACATAATAAATGACGCTATTGCAACATTACATCCCCTTGCGTATGCGTTATCACTACTTATTGCCAGTGAATATATATATATTTTTCTCGTTTACGTACTTCATTTTTCTTACGACTGGCGCACAAATAAGTTAAGTTTAACACCCATTTTACTTACCGAGATCACGGTTTGTTTTCTTTAATCGTAAGATTTAATTTGTTGCTAGAATTAATAACTCTGGCAACTTACCTTTTAAATTATAATAACCTTTCGAGTTGGCAGTAGTTGCTAAAAAAATGTATCCCTACCGAAGACAATCGGTCAGGTTTTGGCCGTAATATTCGTTTCTAGCCAACTTAGCCCATTGTTGCAAACCGAAGGTTACCAATCTTGCATAGTTTGTTAGTTGCTATTATTGTGGTCCTGAGAGCACTTGTCTCTTGGCGGGAAAATCCACCTTGCTCCACCATTCTTTCTTGCTTGTTTGTTGACCTTTGGAGTTTGTTAACTCAAAAATAAAATTACGGTTTGAATAATTTTTACGGTTTGAATAATTTTTAAAGTTTTGATTTTCTGATTCTTACGTATATGCAAGACGTGTTGTGATCAATAGAGTTATTTCAGCTTTTCACGGTCGTGACGCGTTACTTTCTGTAACTGATCCCTTGTTTTTGGGCTATTCACCCTGCGTTGTTTCAACGCGGCAGAAATCTGTTGTGGTGTTGCTCTTTTCAGCACAGCACTTAATGCTCATGTACATATTGTAAATAATGGGTTTGCCGCTTTTTTTGTTTCTTAGCGTGCATTCTCCCCTTTAATGGCGGTATATTACTGTTATGTTCTTTTTGAATGATGGGCGACTTGTTCGCACCGCGCGGTTGGCGTTTGCCAAGGAATAAATTTTTAAATATAAAGATTCCAGTCCAAAAAAAGCCAACTCGCGAGATTTCTTCACAACTAACATGTAAATCCCATAAAGACGCAGATTTGTATGCTCCCTTCGTCCTAAGTAGAATAGGCATGTTTTGATTTCGCCGATCGGCCGGGGTGTTGAAACTTCTGTTCGTCGCCAATTTTGTACATATTAGAGGCCGGGTATTCACACCGTAATTGGTGCCTGGTTTGTAAGCCTTTTTCTCCCATGTTGCTATTGCGTACCACTGCTTTTTTAACGACATCCCTACCCGTTTTGGCCATATATTCGAAAGTGTGTATTTGTATTAATCTTGGTTCTATTTCTTTTATTTCATGTTCCCCAATTTAAAACGGTTCCCACGGAAGGCGACCGAAAACTTTGACCGCGGGGGCATTTCTGTATCGGCACCCGTTGCTGGCGTTTGAGCTGCCACCATCCTGTGCTGATGCGCCGGACGTTTGTGGGTAGACCAGGCGGACGCCATTGATTGAAGACTAAGGTCATCGGCCCCAGCTCGGCGCCGGTGTGGAGTGGTGGACTGTTCCTGGGCCCGTGGACGATGTCCTTACAGAGGAGCTCCCAAGAAGTTCGAGTCTAGTCCAGACTGTATTATTATAGGCCAATGTGCGCATGCATGTCATGACGTGCATTGTAGTCATGGTGTCATGCTTTTGTTTGCCATGCATGGTTACCATTTGTATTACACTCATTCCATTCCAATTCCTCCTAACTGCAACAGCTAGGAGTGAAACTGTAATAATTTATTTGCCTCTATCGCCACCCAATATTTCGATCCTCATACCAAAATTGTTCTACAACATTATGCAGGTTCTTCAATTATTTACCACCAATACTTCCCTGCTTTTCCCCTATCTTTAAAGTCCCGCAAACAGCCATTGTAAAACTGCAAGGGTTATTCCGTGTGTAAGTCGGGCGAGCATAACATCATTACCATCAACTACCACTGAACTCCCGTCAATACACCTGTACACCCGCAGTGGTTGAGTCTGGTGACGTCAGACCGCGAGCCTTGTCTCCATCCACCAGCGCACTCTTACGAGAGAATAAGGAGGCAGAGGGCCTTGAGCCTGCGATATTAATAACGCAGTCTCCCAACGCTACGTCAGCAGAGCCAGCTATGGTGAAGGCTAGGCACAAATCTAAAAAGCGTAAGGCTGTGCAATCACCGCTCCGCGATGGTTCGTCAGCAGTCTCAAAACACTACAATTCGTTCTAAGCGTAACCGCAAAGTTCCAGAGAAACTTAACCTTTAACCAAAATTACTCAATAAATACTACTTTGGCTGTTGGTTAACCACGTTGTGTAAATGTTCGTAATCGGTATATGTAAACCCAACAGCGGGTTACATTTTAACTTGTACGATGATCGCGAAAATGTCGGGTCCTTCGTTAATTGTGCATGGGAGAAACCGTGTTAAACTGTTCCTTGATTCCGGAAAAATGTTTTGTACCATTGTTATTTGTGAAAAAGTTATTTTTCGGTTTTAACACTTTGTTCTTTTCTTTTCATGACAAATCCTTCGGATGTCCACGAAATGCTGATGGGAGCATAAAAATCGGCTATATGGATATCCAATAAGTACTAACAACATCTGCGAACAGCTGTCAGTACAGCGAGCAGATTAAAGGCGTCAACATCTTACAGTTAGCCTACTCTGTTGCTAACTACGAATTCGCCAAGAAATTGTACTTATGCAAAAAAAAAAAAAAAGATACGCACATTAAGCTTTATGATTGTTAAAAATAAAAAGATTAAAATTGTTAAATTATACCCGCATCGGACTGTCAAGTTTTCAGACAGGTCTTAAATGTTTTTTTTTTTTTTTATGTAACAGCTTTCACAAAATGTTTTAATTTTTTTCTTTGAAAGAGAACAATTTGTAATTTCGGTAAGATAGACTGTGACTAACAATACTTGTAAACGAAAAAATTAATACATTCTTTATTTTCAGCTAGAAAATAGTATTTTTTTGTTTGTTTTTTTAATTAATGTGGTTGTGGCCATAAACGGGGGTACCCGATTTACGTCAGCGACATCTTAAAAACCAGACACATTTGTTCAATTCTGATCGACGAAATTCAAGTATGCGGGTAGGTGACTTGCAGTGCGCCAGTACACAACGTATTATGCTGTAGTTAATTTAGTTAGGGCGGTTTTAGTTCGCTAACCTATAAAAAGGTCTCTGAGCGAAAAACCGTCGTCAAATAGTACACGATCAGTAGCTGACGTCAGTGCTTCATTAGCGTAAAGGTGTGCACTCAACGCCCATCATACGAAAAATTGCGGCGTGTAACTGAGCATTTCGGCAAGTCAGCTCTTCACCATTGTGGTCGGTTAGAGGCTATCGTGTTCGTTGAGATGGCTCCCCTCTTATATCGCAGAACAACACAAAGTGATTCACTTACCTTCGGTGATCTGGATGGTACAATGAATGCGATGCTCGTACAAGACTTTTGCTGTTAATTACTGCGCCATCCTCGCTGCTTTTTGGGTGCAATATATTACAGTATTTCATTACGCGTATTTGTGGTGTTGTTTCCTATTGAACGAGTGAGCAAAGTGAATGATGTCCTGTTTTCACAGTGGCGGACTGGCCAGAGGGAGGGAAGGGCGGGATATTCCTATTGGCCTCTAACTTACAGATTTTTTAAAAATCCGTAACAGGAAGACTCTCGTAAGTTTTATTGGTTCGACATTAGTTTTAACCACAGATTTAAAATTACAAATAATAATAAAGATAATTATAAAACGCTAGTAAAACAAGTACTTTGAATTGAGTAGCCTAACAAAAATTGGCCACATGAAATTGCAGTGTTATATTCAATGTGGACTTTATCACAATTTCCGCGTGAATATTTTAACTTTTGTTAATACACCTAAAAAGTGTAAATAAATTTAAAGTAGTCAACCTCACGTACCCTCAGCGTAATATGATTTCTCCTACTCCCCCCTCCCCACCAAATTACCTATTGAATTTATGAAATATGGTGTTCGAAGATTTAAAAAATGTAAAAGTCTGATGAACAAGAACAACGGGTACGGGAAACTAAAACAACGAAGCTTTAGTTTTTTTTTTTTAAGAAAACCAATATCAGCGTCCGATGAAAACTTATCTGGTCAGTGACTGCACCGTCGCACACAAGATTCGGCTCATTTGCCGTATCGTAGTAGCAAACGTTACGAGACAATTTTTTTTAATATAATGTGCAATATAGTAGATATTCTTCAGTACACCATGCATTTAAATTTTTTAGTAGTGTCCTGTTGGTATGTCTGCCGTTCCAACTTCATACGTCAATTACACATTTTTATTCTACCATACGACACGTCGAATTACTAATGCAGTGTTAGTGCATCTTGTTTAGTTCTTCGGTTGTATTGTGGTGTCGTCATAGAGGCACCACAATAGGTAGCCATTTTAGTTCCTTTCTGTTAACCATCCCATAACTGTACTCCCATAGATCATCATGTTGTTACATACTATGTTCCATACTGACTTGTGACACGAAGTGTAAAGTCTATAAGAAGCCATGTTACTCAGAATAAATACCCCTTATTGTGTTAACCTACAGCTGAGTAGTTCTTTCTCCATATTTTGTAGTCATGTAGTAGAACCCACAAGATGTTGAGCCAACATACATCACAAAATGTTATCAGTCTCATGTGTATTTACCTGCGCAACGATGGTTGGTAGTTTGGCCTCTGGGTCAGGTTTCAGCTAAGTTCCGATTTCTTCACAATGGAGCCTTATCTCACAAGTTTGGCGACATGGCAAGTATGCAATTGTGGAAGGAATTTCCCACATCATAAATCAAGAGTTCGTAAATTCCAGGTTTGTTGAATTCCTTTTAATACGTTTATTGTTGGAATCGGTGTCAACAACCCCAGTGATGTTGGATTTATCTGTGCATGTGATGGTAATGCGATTATTATTTCTGAGGGATTTGATGGCACTGACGAGGGTGGGTTTGATGTATTAGATGGAGTTCTGGCATAATCAATAACGCTACTTTATAGAGTTTTGTGTGGTGTTCATTTGATGTTCAATCCCTTTCCAAGCTTGCCACAGTACCCCATTTTGGGAAAAAATTGAGTCTGCAATGAGATTAAAATCAACCAGACGGAGCACAATCTTGCCAGTAAGATTCAGAAAGTCCACCTCATGAATATATACGTCTTGTTTCGGAACTAGGTCTACAAGCATAAAAAGGCACACCTAAGGGGTATTCATGCTCCCCATGACTGGTTGACATAGGCCTCCAGTTTTTGGATGAGCGTATCACAATCAACAACCACGAACTCCAAATTTGGAATCTGTTCATAGAAGAATCATTTTGAAAAAAAATGAGTCGGCAATGAGATTAAAAATCAACCAGCCCGAGTACAACCTTGACAGTAAGATTCTGAACACCACGTCACGAATACATGCATTTCTCGTTTCGGAACTAGGTCTACAAGCAAGAAAAAGGCACCTCTGTGTCTACATTGTTCATTGATGTTCAATCCGACATTGTTCATTGATGTTCAGCCGACATTGTTCATTTGATGTTCAATCCCTTTCCAAGCTTGCCACAGGACCTCATTTTAGAAAAAAATTGAGTCGGCAATGAGATTAAAAATCAACCAGACCGAGCACGATCTTCCCAGTAAGATTCTGAAAATCCGCATCATGGATACATACGTCTCGTTTCGGAACTAGGTCTACAAGCATAAAAAGGCACACCTATGGGGTATTCATGCTCCCCATGACTGGCTGACAGTGTCCTCCACATTTTGGATGAGCGTGTCACAATCACCACCATGAACTCCAAATTTGGAATCGATTCGCAAATGATAGAGTTGATTCCATCCTCCTCACCCTGCGGAGGGTGGTGGTTTGTTCCAGTCTTCAGATGGGGAATGTGGGGTTTGGTGTTTATTTGTCTTGAAAGGACGAAAGGATGATTTGTCTGGACGAATGGGTTTGAGCTTACGCGAGATGTCAAGATACGGTGGCGGAGTCGGTATTAATCCGCGGAAGAGGGTGTCCGATTCATGAAGCGGTTAGTTACAGAGCTGATGTCTAGTTGATTCGTTGAGGTTGTTGGCATATTTCAGAGCTGCTTCTCTTAGTAGTAGCGTGTTGTTGTACAAAACCCTTGTGGCCTAATTCAGGGAATGGTAGGTGGCAAAGGTTGCTCTCTGAAACAGTTGTGTGATGAGGGGCAAAAGTGTAGCGGCACTTACAGGGTCTTGAGGTGCCTACTGTCTATAGCACCGACATCTGGCGAAGTTGTAGTTTGTAGTGAATAAATCATAAGTGGCGGTTTTTACTTTTTCGGAAAAACAGAATAGATTGTCTACTGCACGGTTAGGAGAAGAGCGTCAACATCTTAACTAAACTTTTATGACCTATCTATCACGGTTTACTGCCACCACGATGGGTAGTAATTGCCTACTTAGGAGTTAAATAAAAATTGTTTTGTAATTAAATAACCCTTGCAAATTAAATCCGACTCTGAAGTCAAACTGTCGTTTAAAACAACTTTCTTTTCTGTTTTAATTAAACAAGACAAGTGATTTGTACAACACACGTGTAACTAGTTGGTTACAAATAAAACTGGGAGCTTTGAATTAAAAGCACTGGATTTACATTTAAATCGGCAAAGAACTACAATTAAAGTTCACAACAAATTTGGACTAAAAAAGTCGGGTTAGTCTATCACAACCTTCTGAATTACATGACGATTCTTACATTTAGTAAAACAGTCGTTTGAACGAAGTTAGCAACTCTTGCACTAAAATCACTTCAAACTATCACACTGAATCTAGATTCAGTTATACTAGATTCAGTTATAAGGAAAACTACCTTTTGAAAGACCACTGCTTCAACGATAACACATACTAGATCTCGGTGATCTTTGATTATTTAGTAAACTCTGAGTTTACATAAATAGGAAAAAAAAAGCTGGTTTTTAGGAAGGGGACCTTAAACCCTTAAATTATGGGTGCCCTAGACCAAAAATGCCGATGGCATTTGGCTACCCATATGGTCACTCGAAAGCTAGAAGTTAAGTTTAAAATCTATGACTAAAAATTTAGAAATATAGTTCCAAAAATTAAATTCAATTTGAACTAGTTACTATCAAGAACTACTACCTTGCCCGGCATGGCAACACTCGACAGGACATCTCTGCTCCGACCGCCGTAGTGACCTCTAGCCTTTGAGCTATGCTATCGATTGCCTACTGGGGCTGAGTTTTATACCTGCTGCTTGGCAGCCAGGTAGTGGGAAACCGCGGGCCTGTAGGAGAGCGACGGGAAGGTGGAGCAGGGTAGATGGAGACCTCGGGAGGAAGAGAGACTGACTCAGACCGGCCGGGCTGTCAATACCAGAAGTGGGCATGGCAGTGCGGACGGGCAGGGTAGCTTTGCACTCTGAGTGGAGGGGAAAGTGAATACTGCATTTTGGTTGGAAGGGAATTGTAGGAGCTTGAAGAGCACAGGGAATTACCGACTTTTGGGCATTAGAGGCCATGTTTTGGAACTCATAACACCGTGAATAGGCCTATAAATAAAAACTACGATATTATGTATCGCAACTATTGAAGGAGGGAAGGGGGAACGGAGATTGATGCTCCAAATTAAACTATTTTTAATTGAAGGAAAAGGCTATTACTTTGAATTCGGATTGAGATCACTATAGTCGGAGCCCTGAAATAAAAATACAAGATACACACTGAAAATGTCCGGTAAAATAATAGTAGTTGTGTTTGCCATTTTGAATAAGGTAGAGTTCATGAGAAAAGGTTACGTTAATAATTGCTTTTATAAAAGCCTAGGTAAAAGATTAAAATAAACCAGCTTGTGTTCGAATGCTAGAACGCATATAATTTAAATGTATTAAAGCAGCCGCAGATAATATCGTGAGCGTAGTCAAAGTTTTCATAGTTGCTAAAATCGTCACCTTAGTAAAATAAAAACATTGAAAACGGATCATCAAACATGTAGGCTAGAACAACACTAAGCTAGTCGGCTTTATGCCTGGAAACAAATTCTAGATTACAAGTAAATATTTACATGTTTGCGAAAAATGGCGACGTAAATTGGGTGCGTCTGCGCTCAGTTTGAGCACTTTTTCAAATGGATGTTAAGACCAAAGTTTGGCGAATTTTCAAGTTCTGTTTTCACAGGATGACAGATAAAGTTCAGGTTTATTAAACGCTGCAAACCAGAGTCGTTTCGGTCCATTTTCCATGAAGATAGAGAATTTTAAAGTTGGAGGTGAAAAATAGGCCCAGCGCTCGTAAGGGACCGTTCATTATTTATCAACGGGGGGGAGGGGGGGGGCTGGCGGATATGCCATCATCAATATAAAAAAATTATGCCCCCCCCTTTGGGGTGGGTGAGTTTTTTGCCCCCCCCCCCAAAAAAAATAGTATTAAAATTTCCATGACCCCTCCTCACTGTACAGCAAGTGAAAAATGATAGTTAACGAACACAACAGATAGGGACGAGAGCCTGCAAAAAATAAATAACTAGATTCTTACACAGAGAACCAACGAAAAGCTAATGTTAATGATTGTTGGAAACTGTTTACTGAGCTCAAATGAGTGTACAAAAGTTAGGCTATACTTTAATACGTCGTGGGATGTGCCGAGTTACATAAATGTATTACATTAACTATAACTTCTTTCTCGCAGTTTTTTCCCCTGCCCTCCCCCATCCTGAACACCTAAAAAGAAAATTATCGCGCCCCCCGCTTAGCGTACAAAAGCTCAAAGACCCCCTTCATTCTTCCCCCCCCCCCCTTGATAAATAATGAACGGTCCCTAAGGGCTAAGGAAAAGAAAACAGAGTCCCCGAGTTTTTGATTTTTGGTGCCGGTTCGCCTGACCAATCTTTACAAAAGGTTGCGAATTTCTTCGGGACTGGCGTGGGCCGAATTTTTTCACATAGTGCGTTGACTGCCGTGTTTAGTACGTCGGCTTGCGATGCAGCACGCAAGCTCATGCGTAAGCATTTGTCGTTGTATCATATAAAAGGAAGGAGAGGACCTCGACGCGTTTTGGGATGGTGAGAGCGGTTCCGAAATCCAGTTTGACTTCACTGCAAAGAAACTCGCATTCCTTGTATGTGTCGAAGTTCTTAGGGTTGGTGGCACTGTCTCCGAAAGGGCGGAAGAAACTTGACTCACGGCCAGGCCGTGGGGCCGGGGTCTCCATGTCCAGTTGTAAGGGCTCACCATTGCCCAAAAGAGAGCCGCCATTCCGGAATAGACAAGTTAACACAGTTGTTGATTGTCCCAAAAGGCTGCGGGGCTTGGCATCTTTGTCGCGAAGGGCAAATCCGAAGTCGGTTTTAAGTCCTCTGTTGTCGGCAGATTGAGATGGCTTGTACAGAAAACAGTCCGGGACTGTTTCTTCCACTGTTTTGAGAAGTGATGCAAGAGGAATGGTTGGGTCGTCGGCGTTGTCGTCTGTAAACTGAATGTGTTTAGCGACAGGCGTAAGAGCGGCTGGTGGGTTTTGCGGTGCGACAACAGGTGGCGCGTTAGTTGCGGCCGCAAGGGAGGAATGCTTACGTTTCTTGGTGGCGGGCGTAAGGACGGGAGAGTGGCGCTTTCGGCTGACTTACGGTTGGCGCTACCCATTCTTGTGTGTCGGCCCGGCGCGCGGACGAAGAGCAGGAAGGTGGAGGCTTCGTGGTCGTCCTTGCGCAATGACGGAAGATCGAATCGACGAGGTTGTGGGCCTCGCTACAGGTCACACTACGATCCCTACGAGAAGATTTGGATGAAAGGTCGAGAGGTCAATTGGTGGCCGAAAGGCCAAATTGTGTGGACGAGGCTTGACGGAGCTTCCGTTTAGCTTCGCGGAAAAGAGCTTTGGTTTGACGTAAGTCCTCTTCCAAGGCCGTAAGGTCGGGGGGAGGCGGAGTGCGTTGGACATCTTGAAGCAGAGAGTCGCTTTCATCGTTGATGACGTAAGCATCTCGGTCTAGGTCGGTCGCACAGCGGTCGTCGCGGACGGGCAGCGGGGGAACAGGTAAGAGCACAGCATCCGAAGTCGGAGCGATGGGCGTAAGGACGTCATGGGCTGAGTCCTCTTCGGTGGTAGCCATCACGAGGTCGGGGCGAAAGGAGAATCCAAATTCCGGGTGTAAGGTGGGATAACGAAGAGCGAGGTGACGCGTAGGAACCTCTTGAGGAAAATGAATGCCGGAACCGGCCATGCTCTCGCTTATATAGAGGAGGGCTGCGTTGCACATGCGCAGCAGGGACACGTAAGCAGCCGGCTACATACCACCGAAAAACCTCCAGGGAGACATTCCATTGAGGACAATGTAATGCTATAATTATCAGGCTAATATGTTTTGGCAAACACGAAAAATAGTTATTTCAATGCTTCAATTTCAAGTGCAAAAGTGTTAAATTCAAGTGCAAGTATGTTAAATCCAAAGACAAAGTGTTAATTTGAAATCCACTAGCATTAAATTGAACTACAAAAGTGTTAAATCCAAGTACAAAAGTGTCAAATTGACGTGCAAAAGCGTTAAGCCAAAGTTCAAAATCTGTAAGATATTCCTGTGCAGTAGATGTTCCTAACTTGTGGTTTCAATTTTATCCAACAATATCTTTGCAATACAGGTACCCACAGATTTCTAAAAAAGGCGAGGGGCTCAATCAACCAAAAAGGCAAAAGAAACTTCTCAATGGAAGCACAAAACAAATGCTGCACTATTTTTTCAACCCATCTTGAGAGGTCTAAAAATATTCTTTTAAATATTCTTGAAATAAAAATTTCTTTTTGACTGGTCTATACTGAACTCAGGAGCCTTAATCAACATTGTACATGAGTAGCCACCATGGTTTTCTTGATGATGCTTGCCAAGCAGATGATTTATTGTTGTTGGAGCTTAATTGTTAGAGCGTAATTGTTAACAGTGTAATTGTTGCCAGATGGCGGCTCACTAGCAAACTATGTTTTTTAAAACGAACTTGTACATGATTTCAGCATACTGGTGTAAATTCCCCTGCGGTAGAAATCTTTGGAAATCGTTGGAATCCGGTATCATGGGTCCAGTAACTAAGAATACCACAACATTAAAGTTTGGGAAGGTGTCCTTTGTGGAGAAAACATGGCTTTAATAACGATGATTTGTGTTAATGGCTATCTACTACTAGCTAAGGTCAGGGCTCCCATGTTAATTCTCTTAGGAAAAGTTTGCATATCCAAATTTTGGCACAAAGGTACAGAGTAGTACGGGGAGCACCTTTTTGTGAAATGGGGGTTGCAGCTAGAAGCACATGGCCCTGAAGTGGCACGTAAATGTAAAATTATTGTTGTAACCATTGTTTGTATTGTTATCCAGCAGTCTTACCGTATAACAGTACCACAAGAATTCACTCAAATTTTAACAAAATAACTATTCTTGCAATTATTGAACTGTTTGCTTCAACAAGATAGTAAATAAACTAACCTTGGTTGCTGGTTTCACTGAGTTTTATATTATGTGATATTTGAAAAGTAAAATATATGATCAGTGAGTTTTATGGCATGTGATGAATACACTATGGTAACTAAACTACGGAAGTTGCAACAGAAAAGAGACTGGGAGTCTTACCATTGCCAGGAAAATTTGAAACATAATGCAGACATTGAGCACAGGGTCCAGTTAAGTAGGAAAAAAGTAATTTTGTTCAAAGAAGTATGTCTTAGTAAGGTGCCTAGTTTAATGGTTACACTAGACATATGCTAGTGTGATGCCACCAAATAAACGATCGGCCAAGTAGATGAGATTAATTGTGATTGACTGAGCAATTCCAGCTTCATTGCGTGATTAAAATTAACTTCGGGAGGGGCAATTGAAGGGGAATGCGCTGAATGAGTGAGCGAAGCGAACGAAAATCAGCGTTTGTTAGCCAGTGTGCTCAAAAATGGGATTGAACAAACTTAAGAATATGAAACATGGGCATACAATAAACCAAACCGTGTCAATTTAGCTGATGTAATGGCTAATTGGGCAATGGCAAATGTGAAAATTATGAATGAGAAAATTTATAGACATAAAATGCCTCCAGACAAAAAAGGTAGAGGTGACGATTAGACCGTGGGATTCTTTGTATTCAAGGCCTATGAAAGTTGTGATATCCTCCCAAAACCAAAACTGGTATAAGAGAAGCTGCCAAGTATCCAAAAAGGGTTGGCCTTTGAAAGTAGTGATATCATTCAACCAGGGAAAACAGCCAAGGTTAATCCTATTAATTAAGTTAATCGCACTGAATAATACGTCGGACGTTAAATGAAAACTTTACGATTGCTACCGCTAGTAGCAATCTTCTAGTTTTCATTTAACTTTCAAACTATTAGTAGATGCCATTAACTTGGCTAATAGGAGGAACCTTGGTGGCCTTTCCCTGATTGAATGAAATATCACTACTTTCAAAGACCCTTTCTTTTTGGATACTTAGCGGCTTCCCTTATACCAGTTTTGGTTTGGGGTATTTTATATAAATTCAAAGTACATCCAAAATAGGAGGGGGGGGTGCCTCACTGTGGGGGTTCCTTTGCTTTGCATTGAAATCACACTTTTTGATACTGGTGGTAATTTTGATTCAGTCTTCCTTATTTACACAATCATTATTTTGTGCTTTCCCTTCACTTGACTTCTTCAAACTACGAGCACGCTCTCGCAGTTGAGCTCGCTTCAGTTTCACCATTAATGTTCCGGACATATACAACCAATTGCACTGAAAATATATTAAACATAATATTCATTAAAAAACTGATTATGAATTAGACTGACATAGCAAACATACAAAAAAAAACTCGCACATCAACTGCTTAATATTCATGCGGTGCAGCGCTAATGACACGATACCATCTGGCACCATCTTTGTCTTGCTTAAGTGGTTATTAGCCAGTTTTCACACAATACCCCAAACTATGTTCAAAGTAAAATGTGGGGTAAACATCTTGAGAGTAAAGTGCTTAAAATTGTCTAATCCTAAGCGCAAATGGCAGATGGCGTAAAATAAAATAAGAAGAGCCTTTGTACTTATAACAGAATTCTATTTACATATAACTGTAAATCGTATATTTAACACAATGTGACAATAATTAGGTGACATGTTAAACATAACCAATTTTCTAAACATCTGTCTCTCCAGGGAAAAAGTTGACTCCATCATGGAAAAGACAACGATTACGCGACAACTCATATATGTAATCTGGATTCAATCTAGTAATATCACTAAAACAATTTTACATTACCAAATGGCAAATACTGCACGACACTACTGAGAGTTGTACAGAAGAAAATTTTCAGTGGACAACAGTTATTGTGGTGACACCACAATCTTCCACCTTCTTCACAAAAGAGCGTTCAACTAGAGGGACATATTGCCACACAATTCAAATTTCCTATATTGCTGCTTACTCCCTAGTTACTTGCGATGGTGGCTCCCTCTCATTGGCCTCACCTGGAGCAAGACATTGAAAACTATTACCAGTCTTCGGTCAGGCCTAGAGTGAGTTCGGGTATCATTACTTGCACAATCCCTTGGTTTGCGTGTTCTTGAAGGTTTGTGATGAGTTACCCTCACCACGTCCCAGAGAGCTTAGACAATGTTTCCAACTTGTTAAATCAGGTGTTTACTGTTCTTGGTGCTAATCTGCCCAATCACTCTTCAAACAGAGTGCAAGGTGACGCACATGCGCGCGACACATCCCCTCCCCCCGAACATCATTGACCTTCACAAACTTTTCGACTTCAAAACTACTGCCAGAATTTCTAGGCCTGACCACTTACACAAAATAGTACATCACTTGCCTTCCACTATGGAAATGTTAACATTCTGCTGCATGACAACATGGATATCCGTCTCCTACACTTCCTCTAATGCCTCCATGAAAATCAGATGCAACTTGGCTTGGATTCGAATTCAAGTTACAATTTCGAAATATTTATAGTTAACAATACAGTTGCATTATAACCCCAGACACTGTCGATGCCAACATATCAAATTTTGTCAGCAATCCGAGCCCAAGCAATCAACCTGCACACTCTGTGTTTGTTTGCTTATAATGTCTTAAATGCTGTCCAATCCTACAGTCAACGAGTACAAAGGCTACAATTACTACTGCACACCAAACTTTGCGACAAAGCCTACATTAATTCCATTTTACAACTTGGTCAGTTTTTTTTTATACTAATATTTTTTTCAACATGGTCAGTTCGGCCTAAGACTTTACTTAGCCTAGACTTCAGTTTTACATTGTGAACATTTGAGTTGGTGAAGCCTACATCACAGTCTCCTTAAGGGAAAGTTAAATTTTCCCAAACCTTTAATGAATGCACCTTACTGCTGCGGTCACCTACTCTTTATTTTACACTCTAGAGATAGCCCGTGCTACGCACGAGGCCGGTCATGGATTAAGTTTACAGACCCACTTTTCCTGACACACTTAAGCAAATAAGCGTTGACTTTTTAGATCCTACTGAGCGGACTGAAAAGGGCGTAATTGTAAACATTAACGAACCCCCCCCCCCCCTTGTGTCCCCTACCGCCAACATTGGACACTGGCTTACAAACGCTGATTTTTGTTGGCCTCACTCACTCAATCAGTCAGTCAGTGCATCCAGTGGCTGAAATCACATGATGCACTGTTTCTTTTCTGGGAGAGGAAGAAGTAAATCGGCGGCCTAACAATGCCTCATTATTGTTTATTTACAGAGGTTTGGCCTCACTCACTCAATCAGTGCTTTCACGGAATTAAGTTTCTTCAATCCAATGTTTGCGCACACTGGCTGACAAACGCTGATTTTCGTTCACTTTGCTCACTCAATCAGCGCATCCCCTGGCTTAAATCACTGAATGCACCGTTTTAAAATTTGGGATACTCAAGCATCGTTCCCGGGCACAACGCAGCCCGGATAAATTTTCTCGTTTTAAATCCATAACACTTGCACCAATAATTGTTAAGCTTTCGTAGAACAAAACAAATGTTTACGAACATCCCCACTCCCCTCCCACCAACCTTCGACACTGGCTTACAAATGCTGGCTTTTGTTGGCTTCAGTCAATCAATCTGTGCAGCAAGTGGCTGAAATCACAGGATGGACCATTTAAAGAATGTGCGCGCTCTACCATCTTTGCATGAAACAATTTTTGTGTTGGAAGTAAATAAATAAGCTTTCGTAGAACAAAGCTGAAACCTTTAGCACGGCTGCTTTGGCATTTTTCTTTTCTGGGAGAGGAAGGAAGTAAATCGGCGGCCTATGGCAGCCTAACAAAGGCTCAATATTGTTTATTTACAGAGGTTTCATTGTTGACGACTTCTTTGTAAGATAGCAATGATCAGCCTCGTACTCAGCAGTGATTGTTGTTGTCCACTTTGAAACAATTTAGCTCAGCTCAGGAAGCCTTCATCTCCGAATTAAATAAGCTATTGCATCGTTTCCAGCTGCCAACGCAGCTTAGTTTGATTTAAAACTATCTGCATTTAGCTGAAACATGGATTCTTTCATTTTACCCATCAACAATCAACGGTTTCAACGATAGTTTTCAATCCATAGCACATGACCAGGAATTGCTAGGACCGTAGCAAAGACATTACACGTGCACGAAAACAATGAAAAGCGATTGTTCGGCCACTATTTCTTCGGCCTCGCTGACGAGTTTGCTAGCTCTATCGAGAAGAGAGAAATTATTATTCTCCAAAAAAACAGAATTAGCAGCTAAAGAACGTGAACTTTCTTTAAGAGCGGAAGAGCTTAGGCTAAAAGCCCTTGAAGTTGCTGACGCCGAAAAAATGCGACATAGTAGAATTGGCCGGTGCCGATAGGCATCTAGCCCACAAACTGGCCCTTAAGGACCAAGAGACCCAAATCAAGGACCAAGATGCTTTGCTTAAAGAAAACGCGCTAGTGCTTTAGAATTGGCTAAGCTAGACAAGCAGCTAGATTTAGCTAGGCTAAATGCTGCAACTTTAAATCTTAACCCGGCTCCGAACGGTGTTAACGGTGCTTCCCCAGCTTAACCAAATCCAGTACCTAAACAGGGAAAAATTGCAGACATAGTTCGTCTCATAAATAAGTGGTATCCAAAATCTGATATTAACAGTTTTTTAAGATTTTTGAGAGAACCATGATTAGTCAAAAGATCGCTAGAGATCAATGGACAACCGGACTTTTACGTTTAATGGGAGAGGTGTTAAAGTGTGCCATCAGCTTTCAGATGCTGAAATGCAAGACTGAAATTGTTAAGGGTAAATTGCTTGACAGGTTTGTGCAGACAAAAGAATCGTTCTTTAGCTGCAGTTTCGTTCTCTGGAAAAGACCTAGAGCAACAATTTCACGACCACGCTTTCGAATTGGAAACTTTATTTTCCAGATGGTTACCTTTAGCCCAGATTAACGGTAACTTTGACAAACTTTTAAATTTAATGCTTTAAGAGCAATTTACTAAAGCATGCCCCATCGCTCTACGTAAATAGTTGCCCGATCAAATTAAGACGGGAACATTGACCGAAGCTGCCAAATTATATGATGAATTCGCAACTCGCAATAAGCAGATCGCTACTGATGCTGCTGCTCATAATGTCAAGGCGCAGCCTAGTGCTGGCCAGTCTAATCCAGCTTCTAAAGCTAGTAACAACCCTCGTGGTGGCAATCGAAACTACCAAACTGCAGCTAAACTGGCTGGTCCTACGTTCCCCCCGACTAATAAAAATGATTCGGCTGTTTCTCAAAACTCCAATCGTGAGTTTGATAGGCCTCGTAGGCCTACAGATGGCAATTGCTTTTTTTGCAAGTTGCCTTGACACAGAAAAAGTGAGTGTCGTGCATGCATTGCAGCTGAAAAGGCAGCAGCAGATGCTGAGTGTAATTTTGTTTCAAATTGCCCCCCAGAAATTGTGCTTTCTAAACACATTCATGAATGGTCTGTAAATGGGAAGAAATGCCTTGTCCTCCGCGACACTGGCTCGACGCATGACGTCTACCCGAGCAGTTCACAGGGGAATACACCCTATGCCACAACACTCTTAATGAGCAAACCACGGCACACGCCATCGCTTTGATTGACGTGCAAACTCCCTACGGGCCAATACAAACAGAAGCGCTGGTCACCGACCACATGGGTCCCCACTTCCAGATGTTGTTGGGCGTTCCCTCACAAAACGTTTTAGAAGAGAAAGGTCTAACCTCTTTACCCGCTTACGTTAATGTAGTGATTCGTTCACAAACACGTGTGAATGAGCAACTTCCGATTTTAAAGCCCAATTATCGTGAAGTTGATTCTGGCGAAAGTGAATCGGACAGTGAATCCGAATAACGTGTAAGTGCCACCAGTAGCACAGGAAGGTTTTATTGATCCTAAACTAGACAGTTTAGATGCTGCCTATCCTTGGCCCTCAAACAGAGCAATTTAGTAAATTGTCAGACATAAATAAAACCGAGTTTGCCAAACTACAACTTGCTTGCCCAACTTTACAATTATGTTGGAAGTATACTGAACTCCCAGAACGTCAGCAAGATGAAAAATTGTTTTTCATGGAAAATGGTTTATTATTTCGTAAACCTTTTCGTCCTGACGGAAGGCCGTTAATAAACGGACAGTTAGTTCTTCCCCAGGAATGTAGAGATTTGGTTCTAAGTACTGCACATGCCAATGCATGGGCTGGACATCTAGGTCGTTCCAAAACTAAGGAGAGTACTTACAAATTTCTACTGGCCCCGTTGTTTTACCGATATAGAGAATTTTGTTTCCCCTTGTTTGACATGTCAAAAAAATGGCAAAACAGGACACAAAATTGTTGCCCCCCCCCCCCCCCATGGTGCTAGTTACCATGGATGGGGAGCCGTTTAACCGATATATTTTAGATATCGTTGGCCCCATCAAGCCTGTCAGTAAGGCTGGATTCAAATACATCTTGTCCCTTTTAGATCCTGCAACAAAGTTTCCTGAGGCTGTTCCTCTTAAAGAGGTCAACAGCCAGAGTGCTGTTGACGCCCTCCTCGTTGTCTTCGAGGTTAGGCTTCCCCTCCGAACTCCAGTCGGATCTAGGCTTGAGCTTCGTGTCTGAGCTCACAACTTTGTTCCTAGAAAAATGTGGTATAAAGTGTGTAAACTCTAGTGTTAACCACCCACAGTCTAACAGCGTGGAACGCTTCCACAGGATGCTCAAAGTGGTGCTAAGAGCTGTCTGCCAGGGAAAGATGCCTCCCTGACGCAATGTTTGCGCTACGTACTGCTCCCCAAGGGAGCACTGCTTTTACTCCAGCCGAAATGGTATACGGATGTAACCTCAAAGGCCCACTGGAACTAGTAAAAAGCCAATGGATTGAACCAAACGTTCACCCCTCCGTTTTGGAGTATATTCTGGATTTACTCCAACGCTTCAAATGCTCACTGGAACTCTCACAAGAAAATATTCTGAAGAGTCAACTGAAAAACAAAAAGCACTACGACGCCAAGGCAGTTGAACGGAAGTTCAAGGAAGGTGACAAGGTCCTAGTCCTTAAGCCTGCTCGCACCAATAAACTTGACATTTATTGGGATGGCCCATGTGAAGTATTGAAACGACTTTCTGATACTAATTATTTAATCAAAAAATCATTTGGGTTGAAGAAAGAAACGGTTTATCTGCCTAGGGAAGGGTCATACTTATAATGACGAAAGGGAATACAATCCCTCTGACCATGTATGGACAGGTCAACCTGGTGATGGTCACCTTACAGCCAAAGAGGCTACGAGTCTTTTCAAAAAGACAGGCAATTTAACCGAATTGCAGAAGAGCGACTTACTAAAGTTTTTGAACAAGTAGACGGTGTCTTTTCTACTTTACCCGGTCGTACAGACCTTGTTACTCACAATGTTGAGTTAGTTGATTCGCAAATTACAGACATGCTAAATTTGAACGTGACTTAATAGTCTGAGAGATCAAGCGAATGCTCGATCTTGGGCTGATTGTCGAAACCAACTCCCCCCACGGATCTCCTATGATCATAGTACAGAAAGAAGATGCCAGTCCTCGTCCGGTAGCAGATTACCGCGAGTTGAACAACAACACGGTAACCAAAGATTACCCCATTCCTAACATTGAGAAATGTATCGAACGTGCAGCAAAGTGAAACATATCTCCATCTTTGATTTAAACCGTGGATTTTGGCAAGTACGCTTGACGCCACAAGCTTCCATAGCTGCCACAATCACAACTCCCATTGGGAAGTTTGCTCCCCTCATGATGAACATGGGGATGAAAAACACTCCATTTTGTTTCCAAAAACTTATGGACGTCACCCGTGGTATGGAAGAGTACGTCACACCATTCCAGGATGACACCGCTGTTGGCTCCGAAACGTGGCCTCAGCACTTAGATAACGTTTATAACTTTCTCCTTGCTGTCAAGAAGGCCGGGTTAACGGTTAACACCAAAAAATTGCAGGTCGTTTGTCACAAGGCTACTTTCCTTGGCCTTGGATCTTGGCAATGGATCTCGTAATTGATCTCGAAATTGGCAATGGATCTCGTACACCTTACGAGGTAAAGGTTTTGGCAGTGCAGAAGTTTGCACGACCCCAAACCAAGAAAGAAGTCCGTTCCTTTCTCGGTTTAATCGGTTACTACCAATGATACATCAATCACTACTCAGAGATTTGTGCTTGTTTCACCGACGCCTTGAAAAGGATGCACCGGATCCCATCCTTTGGGACTAATCTAAACAAAAAGCTTTTTGACACTTTAAAAACCGCCTTAGTGACGTTTCCAGTCCTAAGAGCTCCAGTCAAACTTTCATTTTGCAGTGCGACTGTTCCAAGCATGGCATGGGCTGCGTTTTGACCCAGGAGTACAATGAAGAACACCCCTTTACATTTCACGTAAATTAACAGCCTTTTACCCTTTATGTTTCACGTAAATTAACACCCAGCAAGCAAAACTACAGTACGACGGAAAAAGAATGTGCGTGTTTGATTTGGTCAGTTCCCAAACTGCGTCCCTACATCTATGGGACAAAATTTGTCACCGAATCGGATCACAATCCGCTACATTGGCTCAAGCAAATGTCTGGGAAAAACCCCAGATTGCTTAGGTGAAGCCTTACCCTTCAAGATTACGACTACACCATCTGTTACAAACCTGGCAAATTTTACTTAAACGCTGATACTTTTAAGTCAGTATTTTGTTTATACATTTAAATATTAAACGTTTCATTTTCAGTTAAAAATTAACTGAAAATTTGTATCTTTAAAAACTTTGTTACGTGGTCAGTTGAGAGCTCATCCACAACAAAAGCAACTATCAGTTATTTCCCGTTTTGAACTTCACACCTAAATTTTAAGTGCGTATGTTTTCTTTCCTTATAAATTTCTGCCTCTTCCTGTGTGGAAGAAAGTTTGTAAAGACTGGACGACACGTTATTAATGTTTATTAGGACATTCTTGGAAGTCTAGTGGTTCCTGGCTAACTCCTCTTTAAGTTTTTACAAAATGTCTTTCTTTAAAAAAGATGTCTGGTGCCAGGGCGCCCACCTTCTGGGGCCGTCCATCTAGTCTAATCTCTAGTGCAAAAGATTAACTCTGTCGTTAAAAGGTTGCTGGGTATAAGCCATAAAACCTTCCAGCATTGTATTCTTATGTTTTAAATTATGGGTCATACCTTAAACCCTTCAGTGGCTGAATTTTAATGGTAAACAAGTTGTTTGGTAACCTCAAACCATTCTAGTGGTAATCCGTTAACTTTAAATAGAGCTTATAGTTGCACATGCGACCAAACTTTGCAGCCCTTAATAGCCCTACACTTCAGCTTCATTTCTACGGAAGCAGATCTTGAAAATTCCATCAACTTATTCCACAGCATCAATCTGAAAAACGTCTCAAACTGGACCGTAGCGCTCACCACTTCCGATCGCCATTATTGAAGAAACCCTGTACATTTGTATTTACTTTTATTGATTCTTTTAGGCAAAAAGCCTACAAACACTAGCTTAGTTGTGTAATAGGAAAGCCTTCCTTTAAGGTACGTAACCTCACATACATGTTGGATACAGATACATTTTATAGTACAATATTTTTTATTCCTATTTGACTGATCACCAATGTTATGAAAAATGTCCGACTATCTCTAACTTCATTCTCTGCTGAGAATTCTAAAACTTAATTTTAATACATTATAGCATTTCACTAAGCTAGCTTATTTAATCTTTTAAATATAACCTTTTGCCCCCATGAACCCTACCAATGCCTAGCGATTTTATTTAGCTGCAATTCTACCGGACACAAATTTTTATTGTAAATACTGCAGTTAAAAATCTCCTTCCAAACTCCGACTGTGACCATTCTGAATGCAAACATCTAGCTTTCCTTCAATTAAAAACAGTATCAAAAGGATTTGTGCATACTACTACCAAACCCAATGTTTATTCTGTGCTAAACTTCGTCCCCCCCCCCCCCCTTCAATAGTTGTGATGCATAACATCGTAGTTTAATAAGAAAGGCCAATTCACTTTAGGGGTGTGCGATATTAATATTTTGGGTTCGATTCGATTTGATCTATTTTGTTTTTCAACTTGTATCTCTATGGGTTAGCCTTTGAAAAAGTTATCTAGTTTCAATAATTACATTCCGGGTAAACTAATATATTTCACTACGTGCGAACTTGAATTGTGTGTTCGTTTATTAGGCTAAACTACATTTTTGGATTAACACAAAGTTAGCCCACAAACCATCCCCCCCCCCCTCCCTCCAAAAAAAAAATAGTTGCACTTTCTTGTATTACAATCCCATGGTACTAACGAGTGTTCTTTTTGTTTTATTACAGTCAACAATTTTATTATAAAATAATGTTATAATGTTATTATTGTCTTATCACTTTTTTGAGCAGCAACTTCCTGAGGTTTTATTTCGTCCAATTAACTCCATACGTTAAGCAATTTTGGAAAATTATTGCAGTCTATGGCAACACCATTTTAGCAATGGTTAACATGGTACCATACATAGCTGCTACATAAAATGCAGCAAAAGCATTACAACACAGTGAAATGGTCTTCTGCATTTGTTTCTTGTAAGGGAGGAGTTAAAACTTAACTTTCATCCATCTGACAGATCATCTCACATAGCAGTTAGGCTTAAACGAAATTACAAATTCGCTTTTGAAAAGTGGAATTTCATTAGAACAAACAGCTAGGGACCACAACAATTAGTTCTTTCGATAACGAGTTCCTTCAAAACAAGCTCCTGTAGGCTAGTAAAATGTATTCTATTCATCAGTAAGTAAGGCTCGGCCGATACCAATATTGGCATCGGTATCGGCCCCGATACTAGCGGTATCGGTAGCGTATCGTATCGGCTAACTGTTTGGTCAAATATCGGTTTTTGCTATATCTTCGCCAAAAATTGTCCGTTTTTTATGTTCCAATACACCATTTTAACCGTTTTTTCGAGGGCTTTCCAATGGTGCTAATTTCAGAGCAATAGCTTCAGTCGTTCTCAAATTATTTAACAAAAACCAAAAACAGTTTCCAAAAAGCGCACTTTACTGCAAGATGCTTGCTGATGGAGCTTTGAGATTCGGAATTTTTCATCAAATTTTGTTTCTGAATATTGAAGAAACATTAACTTTACTGGAAGTAATGCATTGAAGTATCGGCATCGGTATCGGTGATGTAGCATCGGACCGTATCGGTATCGGATCGGATCGGTCAAAGTTGGTATCGGCCGAGCCTTATCAGTAAGCCTAGATCCCACAACCTATTTTTTGCAGTTTCCATTTATTTTCTAGGTTAGGTTTTTAGTTTCTTACCATACTATTGTAAATAAATGGAACTATCGTTTTATTTTTTTTAAATCAACATTAGGGTGAAAAATTTGAATAATGTGCCTAGTTTTTAGGAAGTGAAAATACTGCTTAGGCTACCGTACCTTACCTTTTGTTTTGTTTCCTTTAATTTTTTTTTATAGTTAATACCATACTAATGTCAATACATGCAAGAAAATGCCACCTTTAATTAAAAATTCAAATTTAAATGAATCAAAATTAATTCTATAATCCTTAAAAACATCGTAGGAGTTGATTTCAAGATGTTCGTTGCTAACACGTGCGACTATTTGATGCCCGGTCAACATCATGTAGCTTGTTTCTGATTGGTTGGCCGGAATCACAGTCCACAGGGGCGCGCTTTGCGCGCACTATTATATACATCGAAAATTAGTGTAATCAGAAATAGTATGACGCAAGCATTTGTGAAACAAAGATCAAACTAATACCACTTCTTTGTTTCACAAATACCTGCGTCTTACGTACAGGCCCAGAATCCGAAACTGAAACTAGGACGCCGTTTAAAACGCCAATCAGAACCGAGCGACACCATGTTGACCGGACATCAAATAGTCGCACCTTTGCTAACTCCAGCGGCCATATTGCTTTTGAGAGGCCACTTCCGGTTTAGCTTTGGTGAACCAGATCACTCGGATTAGGTTTTTGAATACTACCGGAAATAAACAAACTTTATGAGGCACGCTGTAGCGATCAAGGTAGAGATCAGGGGGGTGGCTCTTTCAGCTTTACTTGTCCGCGTCGGATTTCCAAGATGGCGACGCCATTGAGAAAAAGGCATGTATCGATTTCGTTGTATTGCGTGCGTTAGTTTCAATATAACGGGTAAGCAAACTAAGTCGCGGTATTGCAACCTGGCATTTTTAGCTTGGTAAAATTTGAAACTGCCGAAATATACTTCCTAATAATTCGTCGAAATACACTTCTTGAGCTGTTAAAACAATTTTTTTTTGGGGGGGGGGTCAAATTTTACGCCTCGCTTTGCACCCCATGCTAGAAAAAGTTTGACTACCTTACTTTTAATGTATATTTATTCTCGCTTCAGGGACTGGTCATTATTTATGACCGGGGGGGAAAGGGGTGCGGAGGAAATGATAATGTGACCACCAAATTTTCGATGACCCCTCCTTTTCAAGACCCTGAAAAAATCTCGACCCCCCCCCCCCCTTCCCAATCAAGGTCCAAAAATAATGTAAACCCCACCACCACTTTTCGTATACCGATTGCGACTGTCTGCAGATTAGTGCTGCATCCAAATAAGTAAATTGCTTTCCACTCCCCCAGTTATCGTTAGTTGTAAGGAAACGTGTCTCGTTTTTACGAAAAGACATGTTGGGTTAAATATGTTCTATAAAATGTTCCTTACACCCATCTTGTCGAGTGTTTGCTTGGGGGCCCACACCCGTAACATAGTCAGCACCTGAAAGTCAGAAAAAGCCAGGTGTCAAGGCTTGTCTACGAAGTTCTTTGTAGCAACTATACTTGCAGTAGTGGTAATAATAGCTTCAAAATCTTGTAAACACTAACATGATGGTGGAGGTGAAGCGGTTTTACAAATTTTGACTGCTGAAATTAAGTGCCATTTTTGAGGTCCAAAAATGACTTTTTCTTCCAGCTGGTCAGTGTGTTTTTG